>CAEGAE010001459.1:0-15381 GCA_903067095.1 Girardinus metallicus
GCACAAACGGAGCACTAACCAATCAGACTATTTGCTGGATTTTCTGACGTAGGTGGGGTGTCAGCTTCACGCAGCTCCAGCCCACGGTATGTGTGCGCGCTCCCGCAACGCGCGCGCCGCGACCTGAAGCAGCTCCCCTCCAGTGTAATAGTAGCTGGTGATGATGTGGGCTGATACGCCGACCGGCCGCGCGTGGGTGGGTGGGTGCATGAGTGGGCACACGAGGAGGGAATTACTGCTGCCGTCTACTCGGATGAATGGCAGCGAAGGTAAAGGAGAAGCTGAACTTCTATGGTTTACCCAACAGTCAGTGCGGTGGGCTCGGAGCGTCGCGTTACATACAGCTGCGTTCAAAATGTTTAAAAAGGGAGAGAAGCGCAAAGTTCTCGCAATGCCACAGCAACAATCTTCTGATTCAAATCGAAATCGGAAGGAAAACTGATTGGTTTTACAGCACAATCACGTAATATGTTACCTTCAATTATATATATATAAAAAAATGGTATGTATAAAATATGACTTAAAGGAAATTTGACTGTGTAATTTAACGCCTTGAAATTGGGCCTCTGTCTCTTTAAGAAGCTCCTGCTCTTCCTGAAACTCCACTTTCAGGAAGTCATTACAACATGGCTCCTGTATTGACCCTTTAACAACGTTTTTACCAGAAGTAGCTCCTATAACAAAGCTCAGTTCCACCAGGTATTTGCTAATTGCTGCTGGCTAGTCTGAAGGAGCTGAGTCACAAGAGAAGAGCGCTTTGTGAGGTGGAAGCTCGGAAACTGCAGCTTTGAGGAGGAGCTGCGTCTCGAAGGCGGAGCTAGGTCCACCCAGGTGTTTGCTGTGCCAAAACATCTTGGTTGCCATGGGAGATTAAACGATTCCTCAAACATGCATGAAATAATGAGGGGAAGATATAAGATGACATAAAGCTAACAAATTTTTTAAAAAGTCACTTTTGCATAATACCGCCCCACTGCCCCTCGGCCCCTCCTTTGGGGGCACCACTGTCTCAAACACAAAAAGACGGAAAACATTGCAGGATTAGCTGCTGTGTGGTTTTATTATGCAAACAGATTGAGTGTAACAGAATAATCTGGAACCAACAAATTAAAAGTTACATCAACCAGCCTCATTTTTATCAGTCTTATAATGGAATGATATTATAGCCTCATAATATAAAGTTCTAAGTAGGATGCTTCAAAATTAGGTTTGTATATTACCATTAATGTCACATTGCAAAGAAAAATTTGATTTATTTTTTAGATGAACTGCTACAATGCACATATTACTGTAGATCCAGAACAGCAAATTAACTATTTTGCTGTTGTAGTCCTTTACCATTACAGTTGAAATGGCGCCATCTAGTGTTCGGTCTGTCACACAGCATCTCATCTGCTCTGAGAAAAAAAAAAGAAAATAATCACATCAGTTCAAATTCCCGCTTTCCACTCAGAGTGCTGCAACTTAATACATCTGCTTCGCCACATCTAATGGCTTCCACCATGTTAGGCACTAGAACTGGGATGTCCTCCATCAAGAAAGCAGCAGCTTGCTCAGACACGTTGGAATACCACCAACAACGACAACAAAAACAACGACGTGAGAGGGGCTCCCTCTCTGGTGCCTGCAGTGAGACACTGCTCGTCTTTCCAAGTGTTCGTCAAAGCCCCGGAACAGGCGGAGAACAAGAGCAGCACCTCAGTGCGCCTGAGCCGCGGAGAGCTTTGCATGGATTTGCACAGCGAACACGGAGAGGAGCTGAGAGCAAACCAACAAAACTCGCCGTAAACTCAGCTCACTTCCAGCCCTTTTCTTTTGACGGCAGCGCGGAGAGGAGGGCGGGCGGGGAGGGGACCGGCAGTGGTTTAAGTGCTCAGACTGCGGTAGTTCTGGGTTTACTACCTGCACTGAGAGCACTTTTCAACTGCAGAGTCGACAGGACAGCCAGCTTAAAACAGTCCGAGGCAGGAGGTCTGTGCAAAGAAAAACATACAGCTGGAGACATGACAGCAGCTCATAATACTGCTTTTAAAGAAAATACGTTTACAGATAAAGGTGTGAAAAGTGGAACATCGGTTTGTGTTCAGCTCTGCTTCTCTTTACTATTAATGTCGATTAAAAAAAAACAACAACAAAAAAAAAACAATTTCACAACTGCTGTGTTTTACGTTAAATAAGAAACGCAATTGAAATTATACATGAATTAGTTTGTCCGTAAAAGAAAAAAAAACAAAAAAAAAAAACATGCCGCGCCGTCATCACCCTCCTACCACTTCCTGACGTCTTCTTCGTCTATTCAGCCTGTAGTAACGTCCGGCGGTTAATCGCAGGAAGTGTTTCCGTTGCAGTTTTGCAAAATACACAAATGAGCTGAAAAACCACTTCATCCCGGCGCAAAAACTTCTTGAGTGGAAAACTTTATTTTTATTCAAAATTGGTGCGTTTCCGTTTAGCAGATTTATTTTCGGAATTCCAATCAGCGCAGCTATATGATCACTGGAAATCCAGCTAATGATGTTGGTCAGAGATGATAAAAAACAAAATACCTCAACTCACTGACTCGGAGAGGCCAAATACAAACGCATGCCACACTTTTCAGATTTTACTTTGCAAGACATTCCCAACACCCTACTTCCCAGGGATTCTTAACGTATCCCTACTTCATTAGCAAATCACATAAAAACCAAAACGCAACACACTGAGTGGCTCCTGACAAAACACGGAGGGACAGCAACAGACAGAAGAAGCACAAATCATCATCGGAGAAGCAAGACACTGGAGATCTGCAGTAGATTTCATTGCAAGAAGATCCTGAAAACGAACAAGCCCTCCAGCCAGAAGGAGCAACTAGGGCAGTAGATTCTGAAATAACTCACTAACTACACTAGATGCACCTTAACTAGAGGGCTGTGACACAGGAAGAGAGAGGCTGAAAACCAAACCAGGAGCACCTGAAACACAACAAAGGCTGATGTCAGTGACAAATGAGTACAAATATGCAATTGGACACTGTACACAAAGTCCGAGCCACACTGAGGCATCCATCAGACATGAAATCATGTGTAATGTAAAAATGGCACTTCTGGAACTAGCCTGGAGAGTTTTAAGCCGGAATGAGACGCCCTTTGTTTGGGAGCTGCAAGTGTTAAACGGCTTTTGGAAAGAAAAAGAGAAGAAGATAGTTCTTGATAAATATGTAGGATAGGAAATGTCATTTGTAAAGAACCACAATTTAATATCTAACTTTATATATTTACATAAAGGGGGAGAAAATTGTAGAAAGTTTTCCAGATATCAATTCGATGTTGATATCTGGGAAAACATCAACATCAAGCTAGCGAAAAAAAAAAAGAGAGAAATGACTTGGAAAAATGTCACTTGTACTTTTAGCATGTTTCTGCAATGTCTCCAATTACTGCATGCAAAAACAAACTGAAATGCTACAATGTGCAATTGTTATTACATCTATATTTAATGACATTAGTCGGTTCTTTATCATGTTTTCAAAGGGCCGTTATGATGGGTCCAAAGACCCAGTGGCTCCACAGGTTGGAGACCCCTGATTAATACAAACACCATATTACACATAAGTCTACTCTCTGTAGTAATGATGAGACTGAAAGTGATTAGTAGAGCTGGTTAGTCAGAGAGAGGGGGGCTTGGATACATGCAGAACAATCATCTTCACCTGCTCTCTCGCCACAATTATGCACTAACTTAATGTGAAATCATAAAAACTATTTGAAGTTTGCTGTTGTGACACAAGACGTGAAATGGTTGTAACATACTTTGTCAAGCTACACTCACTTCCGCCGTTTTTCACAAGGTGGGCAATGACTTGGGGGTAAAGTGGAGAAAATGCTTCAACTTTTTTTTTTTTTTTTTTTTTTTTTACAGTAAAGTCAGCAGTTCGTTCATTGTCGCTTTTTCCCCCCCAGGTTGTTCGGTCTGCTGGGTCCAGCGGAGTTTCCGTGTGTGTGGCTTCAAAAGGAAACTTCCACAAACTTCTCCAGTTATCCGCATCACGAAGGCCACGAACCAGGGCGGAGTTTTTAAAATCAATGGGCTTCATTCAAAAAGAACACGATATCAACTCAAAATACTTTAATTTAACTCTGGATAGCGGGCCTGTGTTTTTATCGTCTCGGCTGAGCTACGTTTTTCCGACACTTGGCGTCGTTTAAGGTTTTTAGCCCAGCTCAACAAGCTCGGGTTTGAAAGTGGCGCCAGCACGAGGCCTCCTTGAAGCTACAACGAGCATGCGCATCGCCAGCACTCAATTAAAAAAAAAAAAAAAAAAAAAATGGAGGCTAATTTATACAACCTCTACCAGCTGCTTAAACCGCGTGAACGTAAATATTAACTCGTTTTGTCGGAGTTCTAGTGCGAAACGTCAAAGCTCAGACAATATTACACAAATGAAAGAGCGCAATGCGTTTAACTAGTCAGTCAAACACAGCACGAAAGCATTTAGCTACATGTTTTAGTCTTGAAACGCGACAAAGTGGGTTGTAGGCGCATTAAAGTAACCAGACTGACTGGGGGACAGCCTACCTTGGTCCTGGCTTGGTCATGTTGTTGTCCATCAGTCTCCCTCCGTACCTGGCGAAGGGAAACAATTCCCTTCGCCAGAAACAAAAAGTTTTGTCGTGCATAAAATTGCGAGAGCATCTTTCTTTAGTTGTTCCTCTCTTTGTGGGGGTGGGGACAGGAGTGTTCTGTCGGGATGTCCCCCATAAATCCTTCCCACGCCAAGGTAGTGTGTCTAAACGTGGCTTCAGACGCGAGAAGAGGTCCTCTCTGTGAAATCCACCGTTTTACACCAGAGATGCGAAAACGGGAGTTCTTTGATCCAATTTCCTCCGCCGTCTAATGCCGAGCTGGTCAAGGAAGCCCACGAGGCTTGTGACCTGTAACCCCTGTTGAAAACCCTGCCCCCACGTCCCACACCCACCCGGCCCCACTCAAGAGCACAGTAGTGTCACAGAGCAGAGCCAAGGGAGCTGATAGATGTAGATCCTCTTGGCAAAGCGTGGTGACACTCCCCTTCTCTATGGGAAAGCGCCGCAGCTTTGCAGGCCTTCTTCTCCTATTCAACTTTAACCTACTTTCCCATGCTGCAGCTATTTTCCTGATTAGACTGTGATTGGTGAACTTTAAGGGTTATAGATGCCTTTTGTCTCACTCTGCCCTGATTTGATGTAGCCTGAAGGCAGAAAGATTCCTTATGGTCTCATTCTGGGGAGGAAAGAAACAAAAACAACAAAAAACTAGCATGCAGTTTTGCAAAATAGTTCTAAGCAGTCTCTCTCAAATTCAAGCCTCTCTGAGAAAAGAAACTGGAGGCACATCAAGCATCGAGGAAAGGTTAAAGTCCTGGGTCCATTTATGCTTCTCATGTCCAAAATTGAGTACTTTACCAGGTTCACATTTCCAGATTAATTATTCCAATTGTAGCCCATTTTTCAAAAGTAAATATAAATGATCTCTGCCCTAAATATACAGCCTGCAACAGCCAGTCTAGATGGATGGAAGACGACTTTTAGAGACGGAACAACGTTTTCGGGGATAAAGTCGTTTCTGGAAAACACTTTGATCGAGTCCTTTCCAGAATGCGTAGGAATCCTCAAACGTTAGGTGACGTTTTGGGCTTAACCTAAAGACACTGTGGACTTTAGAGAGAGAGAGGGTGATCATCAGAAACACCCAGACGACTTCCTCTGGATCTCTGCACAGATGATTGTAGTTGAGCTTCCTTCCACGACGCCTTTGAAGTCTTATTCGGCAGGAGAAAACCCCGAGACTCTTTGAACCGTGTGCATGGGTTCTGGTGATAAGCCTGGCCCACTACGGTATGGGGAGGAGAAGAGGAAAAATGCAGACGCTGGCTCTAATGTTACACATGGTGGGAGAACAGTTCTTCTGGAGCTGTTCTGGAAGCTTGAAAAAAATTAAAGAGAAGAAAAATAACCACGGGAACATTTCGAGTTCAATTGGCTCCGACCACATTTTTATTCATTAAGAAAATCCGTTTCTCCCAAATATAGGAAGATGGGTTACTGTCAAAAAGGACTTTAATATTTAAAACTGGAGATTATTAAAGCTTATAGTTGTTATTTCTTTTTGGTACATGGTCAAAGAAAGGAATGAACATCCTTCTCAAGTACTGATTCTAGGTTTTTGTCCCGTCGGTCAAGAACATAAGCATAGAAAAATCCACGCAACACAATACAAGTCGCCAAAACACTTTATTTTTCATAAATGCGTTCACACTTCAATTATCCTTTGCAATGTTATGTACACTTAATTTGCTCCCAAGGTAAATAAAATATCCAGTGTGGAAAAGGTAAGGGGTGAAAAAGAGAAGGTAGCAAAAATAATGAAAAACTAATAAGCATGAGAAAAAGGAAGAAAAAAGAAAAGGAATATATAATATTGATCTTTAATAATTAAATTTGATGTATACATGGTATTGCCAGAGATGTACAGGACTGTGCAGAAGTCTTGAGCCACGTATTGGAATATGGTTTCCAAGACTCGCATACTGTAAGTTTAAAGTGGGTCCAAGGATTGGCTCTCCAGGCTTTCGAACGTTCTTACAACTTTTCAGTCTCTTGTTTTTGTCTGACCATTTTTAGAAAAAGATTTGTCGCTTTTCTTAACCCGACAATCACCTCTGAACTCTTCAACATTAAAAAAAAAAAAAAAAAAAAAAAACGGCCAATCTGTCAGATAGTTTTTTTTGATTTTCAGGTACTTGTTCCTCAATATCAATGGAAGTGGGGCACTCTTGGCACAGAACAGGAACTCAACACTTACAGGTGTATTCCTGAAGAAATAACACGGGGGCTCACCAGTAAGAGCTCAGTTAGTCAAGGCGTAGATTACCTTTAACCACATGAGAATAACACAAACTCTGATTTTGCCTCATCTGTTGCAGTTCCGTTCCTGTTTCTGCATGCTCCAGTTCATCACTGCGCCACCTTTCAGGTTCATCAGCAAAATATAAAGAGAAGAGAGACTTTTGCGCAGTCCTGTGCCATCTCACTGTAAGAGGTAGGGTTCCGGAAACTTGAAATGCTGCGTTTGTACATCTTTTAAGCAAGGTGCCCAGCTGTTGCCTACACCTCCCCCTGGTGGGAATAGCTGTGAACAACACACTCTTTTTTTTTTCTTCTTCAAAGTGCACGTCATGCCTGGACTTAAATCTCAAAAAAAAAAAAATTTAAGGATTTTATGTTTACATAATCGGCAAATAAAACAAAAATCTGTTTAAAATATAAGTTAAATCGAAGTCTTCTTTACTTTTGTTAGGAGCCAGTTTTAGTACTCATAAACACAGCAAGATGTTTAAACTCCTGATGTAAATTTAACCTCACTATATATTTTGGCTTTTTTTTTTTTCCCCCCCTATGCATGTTAACAGAATTGTGCTTCACGTTGGGGAGTGAGAAATGATTCTTTTGAAGAGATTTCTGCATTACTTTCAGAAAATTACAAAACGACATCTCTTGTCATTGTGACTTTGGCTTATAAGCATGATCAGAGGTCTGGAATGTTACGCAACCTTTACTAATGGCTGCGTAAATAAGGCACCATCCATCGCACGGTGGCACAATGCAATTCACTGCGAACTAACATGAGCTACACCAACCAGAGAAATGTCAAAAACTTTCTTTTCCACCGAGAAATTAAAGCGGCACAAAAGTGCTTACGTACATGTATTGTCTGTTTAAAACGTTCTAGTAAGGTGGTAGATGACCATTTTCAAATGACGATTTCTTGACTTTCAGATTTCTTTTTTAATGGCAAGGAGAAAAGCCGCAAGATGAGTCGCTCTAGCAGGATATTTAATGTACAATCAACGGTAAAACCAGCACTGGTCCCCAACGCCGCCCCTAATTCGGGCTACGTTCTTCTAAATGTCTTTCAGCACACCGGCCTTAATTTTGTCGTGACATCTGACCTACCGCAGAGTGATTATAACATCAGACATATTTAAAGTCTATTTAAATTATTCACCATAAGCAGAGATGCACTGAGACAGTAATCGGTGGCCCGAATCGGACAGTTTTACGCTGCACCAGTTTTTAACGTTTCTGACCAGCGAACACGTCACGTGTGAGTTCGCTGGATATTGTTACTGAATCAAAAGGATTTAAACACGCCATCAGTAGAAGGAAGAAAAGCTTTAAGGCGGTTCCAGAAAGAAAGGTATGTTTTAGAGGCGCATGTCAGCCGTGACAGCAGGGAGTCGTATAAACGAGGGAATAACAGGAAGGCTCTGTTTAATCCAACTCTGTTAGTCATGGAACGGGCTGGAAATGGAATGCACGTCTTTGGAAATATTAGAGTTGAGGTAAAGTTTTACCCACCGTAGGAATACACACAGCGACTGCTGTTAGCAATGCTAACTGTGGTAATCCAAAGAGTTTCAAACGTTACCTGTAATCGTTTTGTCTTTGGTTAGAAATGACATTACAATTCTGCTCAACTGCAGAGCTGTGCAACACCTACACCTCACTCCCTCACACAGTGTGACATCACCTCCGGTTCTAAAATAAATAATTAATGAGTGATCACAGAAAGGCTGCTTAAGGCAATAAATAAATCAATGGCTTAACAATACACCAGATAGCAGCAAATATGTATTTTCTTCTGAAGTATTAAGTTGGACACTGATGTTATTCATTTAGAAATAATATTCCAGAAAAGAAATGGCTTTATGAAGTAGGTGATTGGAAACTGGCCACCAGACTCTAATCGATGCATCTCTAAACGTATTTAGATCAACAAAAACTAAAAACCAAACTGTTTGTCCAGTTGGGGCTGCATCCATAAGTGCCCCCATCACCATGCAAACAGCTGTTATTAGTTATTAAGCTTTATTAATTTAGTACTATGATTATTCTGCATGTGGAAAGGACGTGGAACACTTTCTGTGAGATCAATTGTCTGGCTGAGAACCCTGCAGCGTTATTTGATTCTTTGTTTCTATTTCAGTCATGTAAGCGTTGCCAGACGCAACCTCAGGATAATAATAATAAATAAAAAAAAATAAAAAAATCCGCAACAGATTTGATCGATTCCTCGTCGCATTTGACTTGTGCTCCCTGCATAGACAAATACAGCACTGCTGGCTTCCCGTCCGACTGCTGCCAGACGCGCAAAAGCAACCAGAGACCCTGCCATGCCACTCTGTCACGGCCGCATTTCAAACAGATCATTTAACTCCCGCACAGAAAATGTACAATAATGCAAACAATAAAGCAAACTGGATCACTTAGAGGAAGCAGGTACATTAGAAAAATAATATATTTTACCTCTCAGCATTTCAATCTTTATAATATAGACAAGTTAAGGAAATTCGCTTTATGAGAACATCTCTAGAGCCCGTGGAAAATGTTGGGGAGCTTTTAGCAACAATCTATGTGAAGGAGTAACAGTTTAGGATCCAACATTGCACAAGCAGAGTAAAGGCATTCCGCTGTCACTAAATAAGAAGCACTGTGGTTTAAATAACAGTTCTTGGCCCACACGGGCGACGTATGGAATCACCTCCGTGTTCACGCTAAACCAGAAAAATGAGAAATCCAATCATCTTTTCCTATGTTTTTCTATTTGAAACTATATTCTTAAAAGGTTTGTGTGTTTTCACCTTCCACTCACTCAGCCCTGCAGCGGCTCCAGGCGCCACCTCTATAACGCTACCGCCGGAGAGGAACGCGTCGTTCCTCTCCGGCTCTTAAGACTCCTCGGACGCGGTCGGTCTCTTCAGGTCTCGGATCTGCTTGATCAGGTAGTTCTTCTCGTCGCAGAACTGCTCGTCTTCGGACCGGTCCGTCTGGAAGTGGCTCAGGAACTCCACCAGCTTGGCCTGGTTCTTCAGCAGGATGTCGAGTACTGGCTGCGTCTTGTTTGGGTTTGCAACAAAAACCTTAAGAAAAAAAACAACAAAGCAAAACACATTTTCCATGTAAATACACGCAGCTTCTATGTGAACCAAAGGGGTAATATTTATTTGCATTAAAACGGGGAGCGATTTTATCCCAACTGGACAATAGGGTGGTAGGAGAATCTTCACCTGACAATAATGTTAATTGTCAAGTGCAATTCAGCATTTTTACACAATAATTTGACAATAAGACAGCACAACGTACTGAATTGCTCTTTCAAAGTTCGTAATATTGCAATCGCAAAGATGGTGAGTTCTGCGCATTGCATGACGGTAAAAATGGAGACGTGTCGTTGAAAATGCTGGTTAATCGCAATAAAGGCTGAAAGGATTCCTTGAATGATTCGAGTACCTCGATTACTAAAATCCCTTAAGGGGAAATGCATCTGCCTCGAAGCTTCGTTAAATTATGCAGCGCACCGTGTTCCGGCCGGATCGTTATTTGTGGAGGGCAGCGCTCTTACTTCCGCCTATGAGTTGTTGTGAAGTGCTAGCAGCACGGTGTTGAATTGTGCAACGTTTTGTGAGGGTTTTGGGGGAGAAATGAGGACTGTTGAATTTTGCGGTGCGATGGTTGAACTATGACAGCTTTTGTGGCGTCGGAATCGCGTCTTCACGGAATGGCGGGGAGGGGAGAGCGAGAGAGATTTAATTCCTTGGATAATCGTAAAAATATTCTATAGAGTACTCAATTACTAAAATATTCTTTTACAACAGCCCTAATCGCAATCAATATTTTCCACTTAAAGCTGCAGTTTGCAACTTCTATAAAAAACTTTTTTTTTAATACATTTATTAAAACTGCAGTTTGTTATGAGACAGATGATCTGTGAACAGATCGATCTCCTCCACCTCTTCCCTAAGCTACTATGGTCATCTGAAGAAATGCACCACTACCAAACACAACCAATCAGAGCCAGGAGGCGGGTCTTAGTGCTGTCAATCATCCTCATGCTCCCTTTGTGCTAAGAGGCAAAGGAGCTCAAATTTTTCACAGATTATCCATCTCATACCACACTGTTACGACATAGTGACAGTTTCAACAATTGTGTAGAAAAAAATATATCTTCTTATTAAAGTTACACGCTGAAGCTTCATGTACCATAATTATTAAATATTTTCCTCACATTAACCCTCTTCTTGACACAAAAAAAGTCAACGTATATCTTATTTAAAGCACAGACATAAATGCTAAGAGGAAAATAGCGAGAGTGCTAAAAGCTTTCAGGCCGTTTCTATGGTAACAATTTAGTGATTTCAGCCAAAACTGCAATGTCATTCTTCTCTCAACCGCCTGAGTTTCAGAGCGCAATGAAGATGTCTGATAGAAAACTCCCAGGAGAAAAAATAAAATATACCACACAGACAAGACTAAATAGTCCTGTCGCCACAAAATTTAAGACCTAGCATGAATGTATTTAAGACCAACTTACATCGTTTCTTAAAAGAACTTAAGACATTTTAAGGTCTTAACTCCATCTACGTGAATTTAAAACGTTTTAAAGAGGCGGACACCCTGGTTCAGACGCCAGAGAAATCGCCCGAGTTTTGTCTTGCTGTACGAAGCATAGACTCATTCTTGCCATTTTACTTTAAAATACAAACATTTAGATTGTGTTTTTAGATCTTTTTTCGTGTCAACACAGTGAAACTGTGGTGTTTTCAACCTCATCACACCGTGAGGATCTCGGGACGCAGCGGACATGCACACCTTAAAGACGTGGAATGCTTCAAACTGGATGTTGCGGCTGTTGTCTCGCAGGAGGTTCATCATCAGCTTCAAGTTCTCTGCTCGGCTGATGTAATTTGTCATGACAGTGAAGTTGTGTCTATCCAGCAGGAGTTCCCCGAGGAGCTGGACAAGCAGTGAATAAATCCAGTAAACCAAAAACGTACGCTCAAATCAAAAGTGCAATTCAAACTGAGCATGTATGTGAACCTTCAAAGACTGCCGCTTGGTGACGTAGTTATCAGAATGCAGCAGTTTTTCGTACTCTGTGAACACCTGGTGGAGATTTTAAAGGCTGGTTGAGCACAGAATAGGCAACGCTTGAGTGACGGAAAAGTTCAGACTAGAAAAACACTCGCCCTGTCATAGTTGTTCTCCAGAAAATCCGCACACATCATCTTGTGTCTTGTGAGAAGATCCTAACAAGGACAAAAAAAAAAAAAAAAAAGAAGAAGATAAAGGAGGAGCAGTTAGCCAGAAATGATTGGGCGTAGTTCGGCAGCTAAAAATAGAAACGGCGTACCTTGAAAGAGGCGAAGGCGTCCGAGGCGATGTCGAAGGTGGAGAGCTCCACGTAATGGAAGAAGGAGTAGAAATCCTCGGAGAAGAGCACCGTCCTGGCCAGCGGTTCGTGACGCAGGCACTCTCTCAACATCATGCCGCAGTTCAGAGCCACTTCTGGGCTCTCGTATCTGCACAGGTTAACACATGTCAGCGTAGCTGCGAGCGCAGTCACACGCACAAAACTCAAAGCCCGAGCAATTAGACGAGACCGCGCAGCAGATGAAACAAACGACAAGCGCTCAGGCCCTTGAAACGCTTTTGATCAGACAACAAAATTGTATCTCCGGCTCTTGCTCTTCTTTCACAGCGAGGTTGCTCATTTGGAGCCTACCGGGTAGCTGGCCAAAAAACATAGACCACCGTGCAGAGAGGGAGAGTACATGAGTGGCGAAATAATTTACCGCATCGGCATTAAATGTCAACGTTTCACGTCTGCCCTCCCAACAATTACGCTAAAAGGTCTTCTTTGTCGACATGACATTTTAAGAGTTCAGGTTCAATCAAAAACGTGCAAAAACAAAAATAATGATAACAATCCATCACAAAGCTGTCTGGGATGGTATTTGATCTGCTGAGACGGTTCCCCAGTTCAGAGCAGCTAAAACTGAATTTGGTTCTCTACAGCAAGCAGCATGATGGGGCCTTTTTCTCTTTCTTTCTTTCTTTCTTTCTTCAAGAGCTGTAAAACCAGCACTCTTCTATCTCTCCATCAGCACATGAAACCACATAGGTGAGCGCAGCGAGTTCCTGCTTGTTCTTCTGGGAGCTGTCGAAACGCATACGGTGCGCGGAAGTGCGACCTACCGCCATGTGTACGGAGATCAGAAAAAATTAAAAAAACCCAAACACACGAAAGGAAGCCGTTTTGTTCCTCGTTTGATTATTTCTTTGTTTTTTGTTTTTAACCTTAATGCTAACCTAATGGATGTTTGAACACAAACCACCACATAAGAGCATTCAGGACTCACCCTTTCAGAAGCATGAAGAGGATTTCTGGGTGTGTGGAGATGTATTCGACGGTGGGGGTGCGGCTGCCAATCTGACGTCTCACAATATTGCTGAACAAATGGACCACATCCTTCTTGCCCTGCAATAAAATGACTCGGCTCAACATGCGGCGTTCGGATGTGAGCAGGAACGTAGACTCTGATCGTTTCAGGTCTCTGCAAAGCCAACTTTAAAGAGGAAAGAAGTCGGCTTCCCCACCCTCCCCCCCCACACCCCACGCTCCCCTACCTCGAAATCAATCTTCTGCAGGTTTGCGATGAGTGCGATGAGAAGGTTGGTGTTGTATAATTCTTGCGCCAGCTGGGCCACAGCTTCGGTCTGAGGCTCCTTGTCCCCTGTCCCACTCAGCACCTCCTTCAGGGAAGCAAGGTTTTTGGACACTTCTTCCGCAACCTTGAAACAAGAAGGATAATTGGGTCAGGATTATCCTTGCAAATAAACAATGTAAAAATAAAAAAAAAATCCGTTCAAACAAGCTACATCAAAACAACAGCAACGAGAATGTCTCAAACCTTTTCACACTTTTTGCTGTCTGCAGCGTCCAACTTCTCCATGTGTGCAACATTCTCCTTCAAACTCCTGACTATTTCAGCTGGATTCTTCTGGGACTTCCCGAACGGAAAAGGCATGACTGAAGACACAGGTAATCCAATCCCCCAAAAACAAGAAAAAAAAAAAAAAAAAAAAATCACTGCAGAAATAAAACGTTTTAATTAGGGATGAGCGACATAACGGCAAAGACATGAGAAAAAAACCGGGGTAACATCAATAACCAATGTTCATCCTGTTGTCGTTTTGTATGCGTTTTGGGAGGTGGGTGAGGTTGGCCATATTTGTTTGGTCATGAGACATCGATGCAGCGCGGGACTGTGTTGTGTTTAACTGAACGAGGTTGCTGACGTCGCTTTTTTTTTTTTTTTCTCTCTCCAAAGTTGAAACAGTAGGGAAAGTACACGTAGAATACTGACAACTCCAAATGTTCACATCGTTTAAATATGACACTGGGTTTCTGCAGGTTTCTCCGACACAAACTTAAGACCTCTTTAAAGACCAGTACGGATGGAATTTAAGCGCTATACCTCCAAGGAAATGTACGAACCCAGTCCAGCCAACTGGCGATAAATTTGCTATTACCCATGATAGATACAAGAAGGCTAGCTAGGTAGCAAGGGGATGTTAGCAGCGAGTCACAGAACGCAATGAGGATGTCAAACAAAAGCCTGACAGAAAAGTCCGGCAAGAGAAAAAAAAAAAAAAAAAAGATTAAATAGTCCTGTCAAGAGAACATTTAAGACCTGTGATTAGTGTATTTAAGATCAACTATATAGATATATTTTTTTTTTTTACATATTTAAGACAATTTAAGGCTTTAATTGTTTTTCGGACACATGAATTGAAGACTTTTCAAGGGTTCACAAACATCATGCGACATACTTGTAAATGTGTGCACATGTTTCTACATCTTTGTTCTTGCAGAATGTGGGCTGTAGTCTCTCAGCTGCAGAGCAACCAAAACAACACAAACACTTTTTAATACCTCATGACCTCTGGAGGCGCTCATGCTTTAGTTACATGCAAACGCATGAAAACCTGAAGTAACCAAGCTACAATGTAAAACAGGGAGACACAAGTAGGTGATCAAATCAATTCAGAAACTTCTGCTTTGGGTGCATCTTGTGTCCCACAGGTTCATCTCAAAGATTACAATGCAAACCACATGTTTTGAGAAAATCAAGAAATGGAAATATCAATGTGTCTTGGTAATATATTTTAAAAATCATGTTTTGAAAAGGTTTATGGGTTGTTGAAGCGTAGAGGTCAGCCAAATGAGCACGTCCCCACGGACCAATGTTCATTTTTCACTGAATATAAAACACATAAAAATAACCAGTAACTGCAAGTTATTTGTAGCAGTATAAACATTTTTTGGTTTACTTTAACCTCAATAAAAGAAATATGAGAAAAATACATGAATTATTTGTAAAATTGCACTTTTTAAATCATGTCCCTCCAGTTTTGTTCAACCTATCAATCCCTCTGTTTTATAAATTATGGTTCAGTCCAATTTCCTCAGCACCCTGGAAGTGACGTCACTTAAGTTTCTTCCCACTCACACTGTACAGAG
>CAEGAE010001462.1:0-41958 GCA_903067095.1 Girardinus metallicus
TAATATATATTTATTTATTTAATTTTGGCTGAAATGGCTCTCCATAAGCCATGGCTTGAATTTTAAACACTAAACTAAAAGAATTGTGGTGGCCTTCAACCAGGCCACCACAATTTACAACAGCAGGATTGTTGTAAATATGAATGGGTGGAGGGTCCTACCAGCCTATTACACGCCCACATGAAAAGGTCAGAAGCAGAGGAGCACAACTGCTTTTATGTTCTCATACACCTGAGTAATTGTAGGTCTCACTGTCTGTCTTGCTTTTCTCTAAAGAAAGAAAATATGTGAGACTGTTTCCCATTATTCAGACACACCAGCTGCCTGTGCTTCATTTTTTTACTGCCTGAAATTCTTTCTTTTCTTTTCTCCTTGAGAGGAGTTCTACTTCAACATCAGAGACAAGGGATGTAACACCTGTTTCTGTCTGTTTTAACAGATTCAGGTATTTTTTCACAACTTGTTGCTTCTGTTTTTTGTGACAGCAAAGTAGAACTTTTCACTCAAGGATGTTTAATTCACATGTTTGTCTACCACAACTTTTAGCTTAAGCAGAATATGGCAGCATTGAATTTCTTTCAGCAGGAGAGACTGTTGGCAGGATTATAATCAACATCCATATTGTTTAAAGGTGCAGTATGAGTTCTGAGTGATGATGCGGAGATGACACATTTCTTTGTGCTTTGTACCCTTTCACAAAAGCAAAGCTACATGCAATTCTGGTAAAAGGTTTACATACACTCATCCTCAGTGTGTTGTCATAATAACTGAGGGCTTTTCTAAATGTTTTGCAATAGTTTTTTTGTTTTTGTTTTAATGTTTATGTAAGGAACTTCTTGATTTTCAACAGTTACACATGGGTGCTCAAATTTGAACCTGTTTTGAATATTATTAAATCTGTGCTGAGCAACAAGTCAATGAACTTAAGTTGGTGTATTTTTCTCTGGGACACTGGAAAATACACTCAGAGGAATTTGCAGCAATGGGCTGTGCATGCATAGATAGATACATATTGCCGCCACTGTCTGGAAATGTTTGCCATGTCACATTGTGGTAATTGAAAAAAAAAAAATTAACATCAAAAAATTCTCTCTAGCATAATGGTTTCTGGTTGATGGAAGCCAGTTTCCAAGACAGAACTATAAAAAGTTTCAAAGAACCTCATAGACTACTAAAGCATTTTCAAAATCAACTCATAAATAGTCTCAAAGTGTAGTCAACCCCTCCGACAGACTGGTGACCTGTCCAGGGTGTACCCCGCCTCTCACCCGGAACGCTTGCTGGAGATGGACATCAGCACCTCCCGACCCCGTTAAGGGACAAGGGTGAACAGACAATGGATGGATGGGTGTAGTCAACCCATCTGAGTTTACCATGCTTCACACATTTTTCATCTCATTATTCAAGAAGTTACTTTACATGTAACATGTTACTTCTTTGCATGTCCTGTTGCAAGATTATCTCCTAGTTATTGTGGAGCCAGAACTAAATGGTCCTCCACAAAATTATTCTGTCCAAGACTTAAATTCTTCTCTCTACCACCAAGCTTGGATGACCAGAACAGATACAGCTCCATGTTCTTTCATGAGTCAGAGCTTTGTATTTTAGAGTGGCCTTGAGAACTGAGTCGGTCACATCAAGAGTCATCGGAGTTATGTCCTTCCTACGGTTTGTGTGTCATTTCACCCCTGAGGATATGACTAATTGGATGGGAAACATTGACATGTATTTTAATTCATACCACACACGTTGAAGTTATAGTAGATTGAGAAATTCAATCTTTCTAATTTTAGGCGGGATGTTGAACGACTTTTTTTAAACTTGTGCAATATTGCAATTATTACATTCCTCACTGAAGGGAATTTAATTACAACAGCCCTAATAGCTTTTTTCATACAATAGAACCTCGTCCCTTTTCAAAACTTCAGCCGCTCTTGGATACCTTATTTCTATTGTGCTTTCCCATGGCATTAGGGTGTAAAATAATAAAGGCAGGCATGATGTATATCTCAGTGGCGTCAATGTGCAATATCATGTATAATACATACTTCAGAATAACTTTGCTGAATGAAGAAATAACTGAAGAAAAAACAATGCGTGGCATACCTACAGTTTAAGCTAAACTGAGACTTCTTTGTGTAAAAGCTTTCGTATTCTAATGATATTTTCTACCTGCTCAGCTTGATGTGCCATTTTATTTTAAAATACCTGAATTTTTTCATCTGTCTGACATCATTTTTTTAAATATTACTCCAGATAATCAATTTATTTACTTGAGTAGCCTTTTTATGAAATACTTTACTTGAGTAGTTTCTTGGACAGTTACTTTTTACTTAAGTGATTATATCTTGAAGTCCTGAAACTCCCACCTCTTAACTGAGGTCAAGAGGTGGGCGTTAATATGTTAAGAGAGCAAACATATTAGAAATTAATATTACCTGGCAACTAAACAAGGCAAAAACGTTCACTCTGTTCACACTTAAGCCTACATGAATTATTTACAAGTAATACTGTTCTGGTACCAAAAGGCCACAAACTGTTAATGGTAATCCAGGAAATTCACATTTAGCAATTTTATTTTTAAAACGATGATTTCATATTATTCCTGGCAGGGCATGCTGTACTTGTGAAGGAGAAAATATTGGTCTAAAGCACTCAAATGCTAAATTCTTAAAAAGGTGCTTTAAAAAAACAAAAAAACAAAACTGTAACAAAAGCAAAGTGTAAAAGATAACTTCATTGTAAAGTAGGGAAACTCAGCTAATTCAAACATTTAATAATCTGCTTACTCGGTTGAGAAACCTGATTAGGGATGTCCACTCAAGTAGGCAAATTTGATTCAGAGCAGTTGGAAGTAACAAGCTCAGGATTGTTAAGGTTCACTTCAGGGATTCTGAAAATCAAATACACAATTCTTCCACGCCTATTTCAATAAACTTTATACATTTAAATGTATGAATTCAAGTACCCTGAAATGTTTTATATTCCCCAAACTGATGTTTGTACCGCTTTTAGAAAGGTTTAAGTCTTACTTGTGGGGATTGAACCACTCTGTTATTTGCAATTACCAACTCCTACAACCAAACCATTAAATAGAAAGATAATAAGAGCATCATTTAAAAAAAAACAAATGAATGCAGAGTTAAAAGCATTTTTTGTGATATAGAGAAAAATCGGCTTTCAGCAAACAAAAACGGACTAACTCTCACCATTTCTCTTCTTCATCTGTCTGTTTCTACCCGACACATTTCTTCCACAATGGATTGTTTACCCCAGAGTGAAAGTCCTTGTTAAATTGTTTTTATCAAGATAAATTTTCCAAACATTGATTCTAACTTTTACACCTATTGTATTTACTCTTTTCGACTGTGCCTGTCTGTTAATATTTTTTTAAGGGATATATATTTTGTTCCGAGTTAAATTTAGAACACCTGCACTTACGGCCAATTACCTTCTATTAAATAGAGATGCACTGAGTTACTGTCATTAGAGGAAAGTGCTGATTTAAAATTACATCCATTCAGGGTTTGCCACTTATGATGAATCATATCTGCGTTTTAAATCCACACCAAATTTCAGGTATTTTTATTTCATCATGACTTAAAATCTGTTTTGGATTAGGTTAATGACTGATTCTTTCAGTTTTTGTCATGCACAGCTGCTAGTAGTTATCCATCCACTTATCCATTTGATCAAATGGCAGCACTCTCACAACTGTGGGCATCAATTTATTACACTGAAACCAATGGAAATTTCAGGAAACATTTTTAAAGGATGCACAGTTTCAAGACTCTAAATTGTTTTTCTAGATTAAAAAGACAGCCAATTTTATCCACAAAATAATATTTCCTCATTTTGTCTTCTGCAAAGAACTTCTATATGTATGTATATTTTAATTTGAGCTGTCACTACAATAAGCAAGCAGGCATTTTATAAAAACATTGCTTTCTGAATAGAGGCCAGTCTGAGGGTTTAAGACACTGAATTATTAAGTGCCCTCAGTCTGCTGATGGTGAATAAGTGTGTGTTTGGATGCATGTATGTTTTCAGAAATTGCTGCCCCTGTATGTGATTGCACTGTTACTGTGCAAAACTAAAAGTAGTTTACATACTGTTAAAATACAAAACAAATTTTAAAAAAGCACTTTTCATAGCTAAATAATATATTTAGATCAAATTAAATAACATATAAGACAGATAAAAGAAAGTATTTTGATGTACAATTTCAACTACTGCTTTTGTATCGTATGGTTTTTGAGAAAGCATGAGGCCGTGTTGTCTTATTGAGGAGTTTTCAATTAATCGTTGTCAAAAAATTTTGAAAGATTTACATGCTAGGGAAGTATTGCTTTACAATACAACATGCATTCTCTCTACTTAACAATTATTTTAATGTAACTTTGCTCCACCATGTTCTTCCATTTATCCATTTTTGGCTTTTGCTAATCTATCTGTGACAGGGGGGAGATGAAGCTGTTCACTCTGCCACCCTACAGGGGAATCTCTTTTCAGCTGCTTGTATCCAGGATCTTGCTCTTTTGGTCATTATCCATATCTTATGACTCTTGGTGAGGGTCAGAATGTACACAGACCAGTAGATTGAGAGAATCGCTTTTTGGTTCAGCTCTTAGTTGACTGCAACAGAGTGAAGGAGCTCCTGCATTACTGCAGATAAGCCTTAATTTATCAACATATCTTCTGCTCAATCTTACCATTACTCAGGAATGAGACACCAAGATAGTTAAACCCCTCCACATGAACCAGAGACTGTCCTTTGACCTTGAGAGAGCAGGGAGACCAATAGTGAATAAAACGCACAAAAATTGGCAAACCTTTCCTGGATTAGAGAGGCTGGTGAACCCTTCTGAAGCCTGGCAGTTGAGCTTTAACTCATGCCCTTTTTGACATCTTCAAAAAGCAACAGGAAGACCCCTTTATGCAGGGTCACCACCTTAGAGGGGACGAGTTAAAGTTGGGTGCTAGATGAGCCAAACGGCAGGTGAAGATGCTGCCCTGAGCATGTTGTCCCTGCATCATAATTCAGTTCAAGGCATCTTGTTTCTCTGAAATGGCTGGAAAAAATAGGTCTCTTGTGCCAAAGTAGAAACAGTACTACTAACATGATGGTTTCCAAAGGCAGGACAAGGCATTTTGACCCGCTAAAAGACAGTACTGTCTTTTTTGCAACAGCACAGACCTAAAGCAGGTTAACAAATGCATGCACTTACAAACATGGCAACACAGTGACACAGCACAGAAGAAAAAAACTCCAAACAGTGTCTGCCTGAGCAGATGCCAGCTCCACAAGTTTGATCACGGTGTCTTCGATGGGACCAGGCGCTAACGTATCAAAGAGACTGAAGGGCTGACAGCCAACCAAATTAAAGCATTAAACCTTAACATCTGTGTAGCTGTTGCGCAGAGTCGGCCAGGAGAGTCGAATGAGTGGAAGACGGATTATAGAAGAGAAAATTTAGAGAGGGAACAGACAGATGGAAGGGAGAGAAACAGACAACTGTTGCAGTGTGAGATGAAATGCAGAAAGGCAACAAGATGTGGTAGTAAAAACAAATAGGAAAGGGAAGACCATAAGTTCAGGAAATTGTAATTCTACGTTGTGCAACTGTATTATATAAAACAGCATATTATCATAACAGGTCTTGTGTATACAGCCTTCCAGAAGTAATTTCACCCACACAGTAAGTAAATCTTCACAGATTGTTCACTACAAACAGAATGTTTTGTTAAAAAAATTGGAACAAATAGAAAAGAGTTCACTCATTCAACAATTGTGAACACACATGTATACACACACATAACTGTTTCGTTTCAAAATGTAAAAGTTACATAAATATGCATAAAAATATTTAGTGTTGGCTTTTGAAGTTATATAAACTTACATGCAAGACGTTACTGCTTCAGGGAGGCACACAAGTATAATGGCTCCAGTATCAAAGTCAAGTGTTAATGATATGCATTTTCATTAAGACTTCTACAGTTTGGAAGTGAAGAACTCTGCAGTGAACTCTTGAAATATCACACATTATTTAAACTAGTAAAGGGCAGCAGTTCATAAAAAACAAATGGTGTACTATTTAAATGCTTTTAAGGAACTGGATAAAAATAACCCTACATTGTACAGCTCTTCTGTACGATGTATGACTGAAGTTAAATGCTATAACTGTTTGTAATATTTGTGTGCTCTTAATTATTTATGTTTGTAAAAATGTGAACTATTTTTTTCTTGGCCTTTACCATGAACATTATATTTGCTTGCTTACAGTTTTTTAACTTAGTTGTAAACAGAGTCCATTTCTACCCCACCACATGTATAGATGTACATAGAAAAATAATCCTTTCTATAAATGCATCTCTGTGTCGACAAGATGTATTTGGATCAGGTGGATTAACAAAGCGTCTAAGATGAAAACAGCTGCAGTCATCTGAGACTAAGCCAGAGTTTTGCACAATGGTCCTTTTCAATGAAAGGTTTTCATTGTAATCCCTACTTGTGGGAGTATTGTATGTTTCCCACCCCTTTCACTGATTGACATCTGCAGAGATAACTGTGAATATTTTTTGCATTGTCAGCTCTTTGTGACATTCATTTTGATAGTCTTAAAGCTGGTTGTTTAAGTTGTGTCCCAGTTTTTTTTTTTTTTTTTTTTTAAGTTTTAACAGTTTTGTTCTAATTTTCCACAACACTCTGTTCTGGATTAATATACAAAAAAGCAGCATATAAAATGTCATTTTGTGACGTAGTCACAAAGGCTTATGAGCATCAACCTCATCGGAGGCATGTTACTGCACTTTCCAGAAAAAAAAAAACAAGTACAAGAGATTTAAGGGAGACCACACTGTCCCAGTTGTGCATGCATTAAAGGTTTTAAACATGAATTTGCTCATGAGTGCAGGTAAAACTTTCACAAAATTTAGATGCAAACTACTATGATTAAAAAGTTTAGTTTTCCTAAACTTTTGCACCTTTTACATAATTTTTTATTTTTATTTTTCTTTTTTTGATTACAGAAATGCAATAGATAGTAAGAAAATTGCAGTGAGTAATAGTCCTCATGCAAACTGTAAAAATAATATACAACTATTAATAGGGGCATTATTTCAGTAAGTGGCAATTGTCTGTTTTATTGCTGTCATTAACTGTTTTGCTAAGTTGTAATAATTTGGGTTTGGGCAACAAATTTGAACATTGTTTTACGGTACACAGACAATAGATTCAAAACCTACACTGTAATATTGTGCCAGAAAAATGTTCCACTGAGACTGTATTTCTAATCAAAGATGTAGACTCAAAGTCAATTAGTTTCCTTCAGGGGGTGACGCAAACAAACACTCAACAATGTGCAACCCATTAAAGCAATCTCTGCTTTTGTGAATGCATCAAATTCATTTTTAAGAAGGGAAGCACAAAAAAAGACACTTGTTATTCCCTTACAATACACCACACGTTGGATGTAGATTTTTATTTCCATTTTATTTTTAATGAGTCTTTGCTATCCTTATAAAAAGTAATTACTCTGTTTTCATCATCATGCATGTGTGTCAGTCAATCATTGATTTTTAGCGGCTCCCCATTTCTTTGCTGTTTGTGCCACTCTTGCAGTGAGGGGCTAGCAATTGCTGAGTTCAGTTATTGTCTATCAGCAATCATACATACAAATCAAGATGGAAATATATAATTTTGAGAACTATTGTAGCCACAGAAACTTTTATTTAATAATAAAATTATTCATTTTAATCATTAAAAAGCGTTAAAGTACATGTTCATATTTTCTAGTCCTTTCACTGAGTGAAGTGTAGGCCTTACAAACTGACCAGTAGTTTTATTTAAAAATATTATCTGTCTATCTCTAAGACTCAGTTAGTTTTGTATCTATGGGAATCAATGAGACATCACTACAATTTTCATTATTTAGCATTCATACAAAAATTCCATGGAGAAGAACAAGAATAAAACGGAGTAGGCTAACGACCTTGACAAACCCAGCACAGACTTTTCAAACAAACTGCAATCATAGAGATCATAACAGATTTTTTTTGCAATCCCTAAACCCACAGCTGACAGCTACTTTAATGAAAATTGGAATTTCTCATACAAACCCAAAGAAAAGGAACATAAAAACACAAAGCATGTCAGCTAATGTTTTCAGGCTTCTTTATTGGCTGCAAACACTTGCTCATTCAGTCATGGATAAACAAAATGGCATCAAGAGGAGCTTTAGTCAATACAGGGAATGCTCTCTGCTGTCAGTTTTTAACTTGAAATACATCAGGCCTTTGCTGCTCTCTTCTTTTTGAGTCTTCACAGGGGGCATGCCATCTGTCACACCAGAGTCACACAACATACCCAGCATGTACAGTATATGAGCAGAGAAACACACCCAGAATCAAAAGACATATCTTGGAATATACAGTGGAACAAACATTTTCTGAGAGAAAAATGTGCAAATGCACACTAGTGTGCACAAAGTCTTTCCTCACTCTGAGCTCATTCATTCTTGTTACAGCAACATAAAAGTTATCAAGCATGCTGTCAGGGGGGAAACAGGGAGACAAATATGGGCAGGGAGAAAGAGAGAGAAATAATGGCACAAGTTTGGTTTCAGTGTGACACATGGATATTTTTCTTTATTATGTTTTCTGGGACACAGTGTGGGACACTGCTGTATGTTTCCTGTTTACAAGACCGTGTGTTTTGTACTATTACTATTGATAACAGCTATTCAGACAAGTACAGTGCACAACCTTTATAATATTGCAGTATCATCTTTTCGAGTTGTTGCTTCCTTACAATAAAGTGCTGAACAAGTCAATAACAGCAGATCTACAGGTTGTGCATGCTAAATCACATGAGCATAGAAAAAATTATTAAATAGAATATACTGTAAGATATCATTAGTGTGTCAGTCCAGCTCAAATGAACTTAATGTAAATTAAAGTGTTTTACTATGAACGTTCCAAAACCTGGCAACCTTAAAGCTTCAGTAGCCTCTGATCTTCAGTCTAGTTTTAGGAAATACTCAATTCTGGTTATCCAACTTATGCATCCTGGCTGGGATATAAAAGTGCAAGAGTTCAATAAGATGCTGATTTGTAAACCGGCATAAATTCTTTTAAAATGAATACAATTTTCAAACCACACTAATATCACACTGCTATCTGGTGAAAGCAAAATGGCGTAATCAAGCTTTTGCGTATCGGTGAGAAAACATTGGCATAGTATTGAAAACCGGGTGCTATGTTGTTTTTTTATGTCAAAAAACCCAACCTAACTGGCAGTATATTATAAAAAGACTAAAGATGGAAACCTGAGGAACACCAGAGATGAGGGAAGCCGTTGATGAACTGAATTCTCCTGACTGACCAGACCCTCTGCTCAGCGAAGTATGACGATGCTTCAGAGCACATAGCACGGTGGTGAAATATGAATTTCCAAATATAAATAATTTCCCCTCAATAGACAACTCATCCATATTTAGTATCATTTATGCAATGCCAGAGAGAAATAAGTTCACTTCAATTCTGTGTATTTTCTTACACAAGTGTCACATTGACAAGCTTGCAATAGTGTCCAAATATTGTGGAAATGCATCAAAGGCTAGATGAACATCTCTCTCTGCTCCTCGTCTGGATCTGTCAGGTTTGGATGATCCTGTACTTGACTGTTTTCTTTTCCCTCCAAGCTGTCTCTTTCACCATCTTTGTTCAGCATTCCCCTTTTTCTCCGTCTCTTCGCATCTCACTTTCTGAGCGTACGCAATAACTTTATATATGCTGGGCTGCATTAATACCCCAACCACACAGTCCTGTTCTTCTTCTCTTTAGCTCACATGTACACATGTCTGTCAGGTTTTATTCCTTCCCCTCATCTGCTCCCACTCCATCTGGCTCTTCTGTAAAATAAAAGCCGAATGTTGCCTTTGGTAATGCACAAGCACTTCAAAGCCCTCTTATTTTCCTTTCTCTCTTTTCATCATGAGCAGGTTAAGTACATTTATAACCCCAAATAACCTTTTTCACCATATGGTCTTTGTATCCTTCTGAAATTCCAAAGATGGCAGCGTAGAAGACTTATATCTCAAGGGTCACAGAGATGCTATCTATTCAAAATATGTAGTCTATTTGTCTGACACCTTACAGGTTGGGAAGCTTGACTCAACGTAATTATTCAGCTTCATAAAAAATTAAGCAATTGCAGGAAGCAACCCGAGGATGGATTATTACTGATATGTCCTCTTGTCTTCTTAAAAAAATATATATGTACGTATATATATAGTCTAAGTGTTAAACTAAATATACAGTCTGTTAAAAAGCTGTTGGTCCTGATCAGAAGTTGTAAAGATAACAGTGAAAACTTCTGAAGAAATTTACCAGGGCCTTCCAAAGTGTACTTGTTGGTTGGAACCCAGCATTCTGGTGCTAAAAATTAGCGTGAATGCTAAAGTAAGCTACAATGTACTCGATAGCATGTAAAGAGTCACAAGCATGTTGAGAACTTATTCTATTCAGTATGTTAAAATTAGTGTATAAGTTAAAATTAGCCAAAATGCTAATGTTAGCATGAATGCTATCAGTGACATGTGGGGTATAGCTAGCATGTTGTCTTACACTGACTTCCGCCATTCAGTGTGCTAAACATGGCTAATAAACAAAATATCTAAAAAGTTTCTTTTAGGGAAAAGGCTACTGCTAATGTGGGCAGTAGCTACATCAGCCAATGTTTGTGCTAATGTTAATGCACTGCCTTTTGATTTTTACTTTTACAAAAGTAAAAATTAGATGTTTACTTTGTAGCACTTGGTTACCAGAAAAGGCGCTCATCTCTTAGCAACAGATTAAAAGCAAATATTGGTATTATTAAAAAAAAACACAAGATTTCTTATGTTCTGTTGAAATATTACTTATCTTGTGCAGTTGGTGAATATTTCAGAAAAGGGCAAATGTTTTGTTTTGTTGTCATTGATGATAGATATATTATTAAACAGATGCTCAACACAAAAACAAAAATCTGATTTGTACTTTGTGGCAGTTTTACTTTTACACAAGAAATTTACAGTTGGTAAATTTTCCAAAAGTGACAATCAGATGTTTACATCGAGCCACTTGCATACCAGAAAACACGTTCATCTCTTAGCAACAGATTAACAACAAATATTGTTGTTCAAAAGAAACAAGATTTCTTCTGCTCTATTGAAATACTACTTTTCTATACTACTTAACAAGAATTGTGCAGTTCATTAATTTTCAGGGAAGTGAAAGTTTGTTTTTTTTTTGGTCATTGGTGGTGAGTATTTTATAAAACAGAATTCAACACAAAAGTAAAAATCTGATTTGTACTTTGTGGCAGTTCGTTACCAGAAAAAAACACACTCATCTCCAAATTAATTATTGTTTATAAAACATTCTGTTCTGAAATACATCTTATCTGCTTAGACACAGAAAATCTACAGTTGGTAAATTTTGCAAAAGTAAAAATCAGATGCTTACTTACAAACAGAAAACCCGCTCATCACTTAATACTAAATTACTAACAAATAATATTATTATTTATAAAACACTCTTTTGAAATATTGATTATCTTATACTACTAAACAAGAATTGTGCAGTTGGTGAATTTTGCAGAAAAGTGAAAATGTTTTTTTTTTTTTGTCATAAATATATTATAAAACAGATATTCGACACAAAGGTAAAATGACACCAATAGTAATTGGTGTCATTTACCAACAGATTATTAACAAATCTATTGTTATTGGTGGTAAATAATATATTTACTACCAATTAGCTTTGGTGGTAAATATATTATAATACCTATATACTTGTCTGTAGTAAGTGTTCCGCCAAGGTGGCGTCTCTGTAGTTCTACCTGGAAGCTCTGCCCTTTTCTGTAGGAACTGAGTGTTCCGCCATCTCTGTAGTTCTTTACATCTATGCCCTCCTCAGTGTTCTGTTGCTATGGTAATTAATCCTCTCTGTAAACTGTCACATGCAAGTGAGACACAGAGGGGGAGACAAAATTCTAGAGATGGATGGATGCCTTCCATCCATTGCATGGATGCAATGCATAGAAACATTGAAATGCCTTGTGGCATTTCAATGTTCCTATGCTTTGCTAAGGCAGGCCCTAAATATTCATAAATTGGTAAGGTGAACAAGAAGTAATCTTTAACATTAGTAGACAAAGCTCGAATAAGCTGGTCTAATCCTTTTTTGTAGAGATGAGGTTTTATTTAGATTGATTCATGCCCGTGAGCAGCAAAATCTGGCTGCTGCAACTGTTGAGGGCGTGAGTGTTTAAAATAAAATATAACAGACTTCTCTGCAGGTTGTGGCCTCGGTACCTGTTTTGTGTACTTGTATTGTTCAGAGGGGAGATAAATTGTCCAGTGTTTAGTGTGAGTATGCTTAACTCTGGACAGGCTATTGGCCCTTTTGAAGTGATCTTAAGCTTACTGATTTATTTTAGGTAGTTAAATAAGATGTTAGACATGTTTAAGTAATGTTTTACGCAAAGTTGTATTTTCTTTGTTTTGTTTTTTTTACCATTGTATGTAGAATGCTTATCTAATGGTGATTTCTGTATTTTTATTATAGGATCCATTTAATAAACCCGCTACTGTTGTCTTTTCGAGTTTAAAGGTTTTATTTTGTAATTCTCAGTTGAGGGAAATTGTATTTTTGTTGTTTTTTAAGAGAGCTGTTTGAATTAATAGCTTTAAAAACCCATTACATAAGTGTCTTTTTTTAATTTCGTTTATGCCAAATCAAACCAAAGTTAACGCTGCTCTTTTTGAGGACAGTGTGAAAATAAAACCTATGTTTTTCATAGTTGGATGTGTTTGACTCATTCTCCTAATGGCCACATATGCATTCAGACACACTGGAATATATTGAGTATGCTGCATACAATTTTGTAGGCAGTGGTGTCATCGTTTCCATTTTGTGCAATAGATTTAAAATTCTCAACTATCAGTTAACGATTGCTGTATTGTCACACTTAGTGTCTATTAAGGAAGCACTTAATTAATTATGCATTATTATGGCTCTCCACATAATCTGTTTGCTTCTGTCAAATTAACTAGCTGTGCTGGTAATGATGTCAGTTTTCACTTGGTGTAACACTTCTACCCACGCTCTTATGTTCACTTGTATGCTTGGGTGGCAGTTGACATTTAAGGCTCTAAAATATCCTGACCTTCTTGCGCTCTTCACCCTTGCTCATTTGTTTGCAGACAAACAAATGAGCAAGGGTGGTGAGTATAGTTCAGGATTTTTCTCATCGATATTGAACTGCTTCTTGTTTTCTTATCTGGTAAGATGAATTCCTTGTGAGGAAGGAGTAAGCATTTTTATTTATGCCATGTCTGCACATTGCTGTCAGACATATGCATATAATTTTTCTGACTGTATGACAACTTCTTGATTTACTGAGCTTTAGTGTGAGATCTGGTATCTGTATCTCAGTGTGCACCTTAACCAACAAGCAATACAATATATGGAGGTGACTAAGGACAATTTAGCAAGACCAATTTACCCAACAGTCAGTTTTCTAACTAAGAGTCTTCCTACAGAGTTTTGGACCACTAAAGGCAAGCAGTGGCATTTTTGACATTACATGTGAAACGCATGTTACAGTAGTCCAAATAAGAAATAAAAGCAAGCTCTTGTTTGAAGCAAACTTTCATAGTTTGGACATGTTTCTCAATAAATAAAACTGTTCTGAACTTCTTGCTTTTCAAGTTTTTTTGTATAATAATAATCTGAAGATAAATTATTTCAAAAAGTTTTTTTATGTTCAATCTAACAAAAAAACATAAAAAAGGGCGAATGGAAAATTCAATTATCCAGTTGCATAAGAGTGCTCAACATAAAACTACAGTGTCTATAAAAAATATTCACCCCCTGCATTATTTTCCCATTTTTTTTACATTAATAAATCATTCACTGCGACAGACTGGTGACCTGTCCAGGGTGTACCCCGCCTCACCCGGAACGTAGCTGGAGATGGGCACCAGCAACCCTCCCGACCCCATTAAGGGACAAGGGTGAACAGAAAATGGATGGATGGATGGATAAATCATTCATGATCAACAGAAATTTTTTTTTATTTTTTAATTTTTATTTTTTTGGACAAAATACTTTACCCAAAATAAAACATTTAATTTCATTGTCAAAACTGATTTCTACAAAATAACAACAATGAAAGAAAAATGTTTAATATAAAGTAAGTGAGTGCTTTTATATTTACCCCCTTGAAGACAGTATTTATTAGATGCACCTTTGGCTGCAATCAGAGCACAGCATCTGTGGATAAGATTCAATCACGCCTGAACATCTGGATCAATGTTGATTTATAAAAGCAATAAAAAGAATAGAACATCAAAAGGAGTGAATTTTATAAGCACTGTATTTCCTTGTTGAACATCCTTTTGCTTTCGTCTCAGCATTCAGTCTTGTTAGGTGGAAGTCTATCAGTGTCCCACAACTTGACCTGGCAATATTTGTGCACTCTCTTTTGCAAATTTTCTCAAAACATGTCATCTTGAAGGACATGTCTTGTTCAGAGTTCTCTTCAGTGTTGCAGTGGGCCTCCTGGGAGCCCATCTAAAATGTTTCTGTCTTGTCTTTTCAATGATTTCATAGAAAGCTTTAGCTGTCTAACATTTTCTCAAATTGTTGGTAATCATTATACCACGATCCTCTGGGTGTTTGCTAACCTCTGTGCAAACTGTGACTTTAACTAAAGGATCCAAAAGTGGTTAAGTCAAGAAAGGACAGCTGAACTTTATTTCATGTCAGGTGTGAACTCAAGAAGACTGAATGCTGAAAATAAATTAGAAGGTGTTTCAGCAAAGTCAGTCTAAGGATGTTCGCACTTAAGTAAAGATGTTGATGTTTTCTCTTTTCTTTTTTTTTTTTCTTTTTATATTTTTCCCAAGCAGAATAAATTTTTGTTTTTACATTTAGATTGTACAGAGTGCATGTTAAATTATACATTGCAGTGATCTACCATGGTCTGACTATCTGAATCACAAAGTCATTTTAAGTTGTCTTGTGTATTATGTAAATATTTTTAAAATGAATGCAGAATAGTTTTGTTTTTAAAACTATGGGGAAAAACAAGTGGTCTGTCTGCACATCAGACAGCTTAGCAAAAAAACAGTTTCAGCTGAATCTCTAAACACTTTGTCTATAACTCTCTCAGAGACACAGACTGTTCCAATTTCATTAGTTGACTTTATGAAAAATTGTAAATATGCCACATTTTGACAGGCAGCAAATATTGTGTTGGCATCAATAGAATGAGTCCCAAGGAGGTATTGGCTAATAACTTGGCTTATAGTAGATGATCAACAGCAAGATGATGTACCTCTTAGTTCTTTTTTCAGGTCTTTTCTTGCGCTGCTCTTCAGTTGTTGGCAGCTTTATGCCCTTGACATTTATTTTATTTGCTTGTTTAATTTTAGTAAATGCTAGATTGTATGATGTTATTAAGAGGTTGAAGAACTGTGCAGAAACAATATTTTACACAGTATTCTTCATGATTCTGCAGGCTTTGTTGGATATTAATAAATTTCTCATAGTTCCAAATAGTTTAATTTACACAGACCAAAACAGCATTTTTGTTACCTTGTTGGATTAAGATTATATTTTTGTAAAGTTTACAAAAATGTTTTTTTTTTTTTTTTTTTTTACACTAAGATGGTTAATAGTGGATGTATAATAGATATTGATGTCAGAAAAACTGAATATTAACATTTTCTGGTGCGATCCTGTAAAAGTCCTGTTATGATTTTCTGGTGGCCATATTGTTTGGTATTGTTTGGTTTGTTGTTAGTCCATTAGAAGCTGAGAACCACATGGTACAAAGCACTCCAGGACACAAATTAATCAAATAAACAGACGTCATTCAGGATACTTCTGGAAACTGTGGTCACCTTGTTCTGAAGGTCTCCATGACTGGGTGCTTATTTTGGCTAAAACTGGAAGGTCATTGTATCATTAGAGAGCGATGGAAGCGACGATTTGATGCAGTTTGCTTTATTGACCACTCTTGCATGAATAGAGAGCTAGGGGGTCTGGAGCGACAGAGCACTAGAGACTTGCTGGCATGTTTTGCTGGATATGTGCCGGGAGAAAGGGGCAACAATTCCCTTTATGAACTTGTGTGCCAGTGCCAAGATGGAATTTTATACAAGCAGTCATGGGCAGCTGGAAGCATTCAGTAACTCACTCAGTGCACAGCCATGTTTGAGTTTGTCTGTGAATCTCATCCCAACTGTTTCATTTCTTTGATTATGAATACTGTTAAGCTCGGTTCCTCTCAAGTTAAAAACCCATAGCTTGGACGAGCCAGTTGTGGTAAAATTGTGGTAAAATTCAGAATACCTAATTGGACTATGTTTGTGAGAGTAAAGTTTTACATGCTTGCATATGAGCTAAACTATCCATATTAAATGTTTGTGTGTGGATGTCAGTAGACAATATGCATGACTTTGAGCAGTGGGGGAAAATGTTACAGATGAAGAAAATAATTAGACAAACATATATGCCACTTGCTTGAAATTTTAATTACTCCAGTGCTAAAAGCACTCAAAACACACTGCTTTAGGAGTTAATCAACTCCAAAGTATTGCTAAAGTGTCTTTGACTTGCTTTTGTGTTTCACCTCCCTCCAGTGTTTGACAGGAAGTAAAGTGACTTATTTTTACAAATGGAAAAATGTTTCAGCATTGTCCCAAACATTTAGAAATTTTCTTCTTTTTTCTGAAGTGTATCCATTAATAAATGTGTGTACACCACTGCACACACACAAACACGCACACATGTAATCACTGTAACAATTTGCTGACATGTATGCATGTCGACTGTCATTTTGCGGTAGTTTCACCTGTGCTAATTAGGAAGAAGGGAATTTTCTTCTTATTGGAGGAACTTTGACAGTCATGCATCATTACGGAATTCCCCTCAGTGTCTTAATAATTAATATGTCTCCTTTCCATGGTGATTTACATTTGTCTGCATATGTTCTTTACAAGGTTCGATTCTCACCATTTTCTAGAGTTCTTTGCTGCAGTACAATGGTTGAAAAGTCTCTCTGTCCCTCTTTCCTCTTGTCATCTCTACTTCCCCTCTGAAATGGATGTCCTAAATTATTCTATTGAAATGAAAAAAGTTATTTCTTTCTTACTTTTTTCCAATAATTTTCTACTGAATCCATTCATTTATAACCCCCTTGTCCAAATCTATGATCTCAACCGCAGCTAATTTAGCTTTTCATCAATCACCAAGCTTCTGTGTTCATGCACATCAAAGCAGAATAACATGGGGGGGAATTTGTTTTACAGCTAAACAGAAGAAATACTTGTGGTCATTGTAGATTTGTCACAATACAAACATGTTCAAACTGAATATAATTCTACAAAAAAATACTCAGTGCTTGATTTTCTTCTCACTATTTGAACACAGTGGAACAACTAAATATGTTTCTCAAAAGTGTAAACAGGAAGCGGATTCCATTTAGGCATGTCCTTGTTAAGTTTGTGTTTCTTTAGAGGCGATGGTGTTATGAGTTCAACCTGTAACCCCTGGGTTGCATGGGAATCAAATACCTGCTTCTCATTTCTCACGCTTATCCTGGTCAAGACACTTGATCTGCCTTGCTGGCTGGTGGTCAGAGGCCCCAATGTGTGGGTGTGTGTGTGTGTGTGTGTGAATGGATGAATGACTGAAAGTAGTGTATAGCACTTTGGAGTCTAGATAAAGCGCTATGAAAGGACAGGCCATTCATGTTAAATTTCAATCATTTTGACAGTTAACACTTGCACAGAGTAATGTTGCATTTCATACAGAATGTTAAGCTGCACATTCACAGTTGTAGCAACATTTTGAAAAGGGCAAGCTTTTCTTGATATTATAAACTGTTACGCCAAATGTTACTGTACCTACGAAATACCCAAAAGCAAAAGAAAATCTAAGAGCAAGTGTAAAGATATGATGGAGAAAAACCAGACAAGGGCGAACCTCTGTCCTGGCGAAGCAATAGCAATAAAAGCCCCACAGCCGTAAACAGAGAAGCACAGTTTTTTTTCCCCAGGGGACACGTTCATCTCCTTGACTTTAGAATGGATTGAGTTGGGACACAAAGAAATATAAGATGTCACGTCTCTGAAAGGATTGAGGGAGGATGGAAAAATAGCCAAAGGAAAGAAGAAGTCAGAAAGAAGATAAACTGTTGAACTGTAAGCTACAGTGAGTTTTATTCACACCAAGAGAGGTTCTTACAAGGGGAGTACTTATTTTCTCTCACTGAGAGAGAGAGAAAATAAGTACTCTCCTTATAAGAACCTCTCTTGGTGTGAATAAAACTCACTGTAGCTGCATATAAGTATATATAAACATTATATGCCACCATATTCAATAAAACATCTATGACATGAGAGAAGATGTTGGTCATTTTTTGAATGCATAAAGAAATGATGACGAGAAGAAAAATACAAGAAAAGAGGTGAGAGTGAGAAGGATGATGGTCATGTTTTCATGATCAGGACAGCAAGAACATTAGAAGATACCAAAGGTGGGCAGATGGTAACTTCTCTCAGTTTTCAGCCAAGAAGTTAATTAATACATTTATTTTATAAAACTTAGATCGGAACAAAATAGACTTATGAAACATGACAGAAAAATCCACTTTGAATCCCAAAGTTGAGATTGTGAATAAAAATGATTAATATCTTGTGGATTGATAACTATTTGATCACTTCAAACTGTCGCCCATTTTATGTATTTGTTTTTGGCACGGGAGGTGTTTAGCAGTCACCAAATTGGAAATGAGCAGAGAGGAAAGGGGAAATGATGTCGGGAGTTGAAACCAGGACGACTGCATTGAGGACCGTAGCCTCTGTACATGGGCTGCCCTCTCTACCATTTTTCTTAAGGAAAAAACTAAGAAACACTTTTAAAAATGGCAAAAGAGACCGGATAAATTATTTGATAAAATAGCTATTGTGAAAATATTGACCTGATTTCTTGTGATCAATTTTTGAATTATATTTATAGAGTGCTCCATATTAACTTAAAGGATAAAGAAAACAAGGACAGTAGTATGGCTGGCAGTTTTCTGGAGAGAGGAGCAAAATTTTAAGAAGCAGGGAAGCAGCGACCTCAAGGTGGGGCAAGTGGCTTTAATGATAGAGGGGAACTGAACAAGATATGATTTAATTGGATTTAACACATAATTGAGTTGATGGACAGATGAATAAAAAGAAAGATTAATGAGGGGGAAAAAAATAACTGTTCTACATTAGATGCACCAATTTTAGACACAGTTAAGGGACGAGTTGAGACCAGATGGAAGGTCAAAGGTGAAAGAAAAAGGGATTAGCGAGTATTGAAAAGGAAAATGCTAATAGAGAGCAGGATGATAGAAAGTAGGAGCTCCATTTTGAGTGCAGTAAAATTCTGGACTTAACAATAGGCACTTATAAAGTAGAGATGTCTCATATTTAAGTGAATAACATATCACGGAGAAGATGCACACAAAAATTAAAAGGATGAAATTAAAAGCTGTCTACAAAAGAAACATAACTAAGATATTTCCAAGAAATAATAAAACAAGAAAGAAACTTAAAAATATGCGGTGGAGTGTTCTTCTGGTAGCTCTGTTAAAAATGGATTCTGTACCTGGATGAATTTTGATGAATAATTGAGTGTACCAAATAAAGGCTTATTGGGAGGTAACAATTCTTTAAATGACAGGAGAGGGTATATTTATCTCATAAGAAAATAGACAAAAAGCAAAAAGGTTAAATGCAGTCCACTTCTTAGTTTGTAATCTGCCCATTAAATGTTAGTGAGAAGATTGCAGAAGGAATGGAGCCAAAGTTAAGGATTAGGAAGAGATTGTATTTGCAAGAAATCACTGGTCTTGCATTTTTAATCAAACAGAAAAGTCATCAGTCATAGAGTGACGCTGATAAATTTCTTGAAAATCAAGTCAGAAAGGCCAAGCAATCTTTAGCATATTCTGTGTCCCTGACCGCATTAATTCAAGAGTTAGTTCCCTCAAGCATTGTATATCAGCAAACAGCAGTCAACAAATCCACACAGACACACAGTGAAGCATTTATAGAGTAGAGTGTATTTTCAGCCCGCCAGCAGTATGAGTAAGCATCTCATGCTGCCGTTCGATGCTTAGCAGTGTGTATGTCACAGAGCGTAGCAGCAGATTGAAACTGTGGATCTAGAGTAATACACAAAACAATTCACAGACACAAGTAGGTCATCCTCACTCTCACCCAACAGCATAAGTCTTTAGACATGGAGATAAAATCTTAAACATGGATGGATATACAGTCCTGGCTGTGGTAGGATTTTGGTAACTTGCTACTTGAGTGTTCTTCTCGGTCTGGTCACATGTACTTATCTGCTTGAAGTGTGATGGTATGATGTTAATTTTCCATTCAGTTTGTTGAATATTAAACTAAATGAAAATTAAGTGCAACTGAATTATTCAAAAACTGAAAAATACAGCACTTGCTCCAATTTACGTTCCAATTATTTATGAAACATCACACATAACAGGTGGTAAAGAAGGATTCGACAGTAGATGGCACATTCCAGTTAATATACTCAGGCCTTCATCTTATATTTATTTTGCTATTAATGATGCTTACACTTACAATATGCGCAAGAAAAAAAAACCGCTGGGAAATGGATCAACGTTATGCACTGAAGATACAACCACACACACAGATAATTCTCATCATCACGTCATCATCCTCCTTCGTGCATGGCTCTCGGTAAACACAAATGACTTGAATATTTTCATAAGATGTGCGATCGCTAGACGCTGAACTAGTTCTCTCGAAGAGCAAAAAGTTTTTAAAAATATCTGATTTAAGCATCAGTAATGCTGCTTGCAAGGAACGCTGTTTACTTGGTATGCTGTCACCATGGGGCATTTCCAGGGTCACACAACCTTAGGTCAGCCCTGGATGATGAGCTGAAGCCATTGCAAAGCATGTCAATCTGTTGGGTGTGAAAGACAAATGGAGAAGAATTACTTTATGTAGCTTTTAGGTGGTTTGTCCTTTTTATGACTGTTGAGTCTTTAGTTTTTGTAGGGTGGGTTTTTCTGATCTCGGTTTTCATTGTCAGCAGCCTAGACCTGTACCACTCATTCATGTGTTTTCAGATCCTGTCTTGAGCAGGTATGGCTGACAGATAAAAAGTAAGACATTTTATATGCTGCTGTTTGTGGCATTGTAGTGCTGCAAAACAACAGTGCCTGCATGACTAGGCGGCGAGCACAACAGCTCCTCCACAGGCTAAACAACTGGCCCACTAATACACTGTCCCACTGGGGAAATTCCTGGTAGGAATGCCAGTCTCCCCTGGAATCAACTAAGCTGCACCAACAACTGCTTGTCATATGGACAGATTTTTCAGTGCCTTGTAAAATTTAAGGATTTTGGTAAATTTCTACCTATTTAGCACTATGCAAACAATGAATATAGTCTGTTGCTATTATCATTTTATGACACATACAATGTTACTGTTCCTCAGTAGTTGAAGTTTATCTGTACACTGTAGTATATGTTTGGTTATCTAGCCTCTTTTGCAAAACCTTTTACAGGTAGTGCATGCAATATGTGAAATCAGAAAGTTTAAAAGACAGGATATTTCTTTGATCCGTGTGAAAATATTTTCAGTTTCTCACTGTATTTAACTTCAGAGATGTTCTAGGGCTATGGACACACTCTTTTTTTATTGGTTTCCTCAGGTATTGATTTACTTGCTTCGAGTCCAGCTCCCTTCCCTCTAATTTCCACGGTAGGTCACCAGGCCAGAGAAACTGTAGGACAATGTCTCAGTGTGATAAAGAGTGCATGGCGGGTATCAGTGAGTGGAGGGAAGAGAACCGCCGGGAAAGAAGCATAAAAAATTTCAGTCACAACCGAATGCAAGTGAAGAGTTTGCAGTTCATTTACTCTGAAAGAATGGCAAGCAGGAGAAGGGTCCCAATAGCATGCTTGCAGAAGACAAATGCACAAAACATGTTAAAATAGCATGACTTCCTGGTTTTGACTTTCGAAAATGTTCTTAAACCAATGCAAGCACGATGTCTGAGTTTGCAACTTATCGCTTTGGTGTGGGACATGTCATGAAAAAATGACATTTGCAAAAATCGATACGCAAAGAACAATTAAATTTACAAATTAGATGAACCTCATTAAGAGTCCCAGAGGCCAACAGTGGAAGCATGCTGATGTGTACACGTTGACCTGAATGACTGGCATTCTTTAAATGAAAACCTCGACATGACCACTTGACAAATGTTTACTTATTTTCAAAGATTTAGAATCCATCTGTACATTATTAAGGGAGATAATGTGTTTGTGTGGGGGCTTGCAGTGTGGTTTGCGTTACTGGAGGTCAGCTGAGTGAGATGATGGGTGAAAGATTCCAAGCGGCTACATTTTCACACTCCTACACAAATATCTTCCCAAACATCCATACTTGCTTTGTCCTTTAAGTGCAGTCACCGTTCACAGCTGTGATTTTTGTTTAACATTGAGAATCTGTGTATTCTGTCTTGCAACACAAAATAGGAGAGAGGATTATTGTGAATTTTTGTATCTATTATTTCAATATTTGCACTTTCCAAAGTCTTGAAACACAAGAATATTTTTCCTCTTATGTACAATCAAATTTTTCAAACTTACTTGACTCTCATTTTGCTTCTCATTTTGCTCTTACTAATTTTTCCCCTTCAATTTTTACTCTCATTAAACTGTTCCCTACATCAGAGTGATGTAAAGTTGGCCTGTGTTAACGCAACGGGTCCTTTAAGTCATTAGCAAGGAGTATTAATGAGCTGAGTGCTTAGAAACCCCCCACAGACTAAAGAGTGTGTGATGTAGAGGGGATGAGGGCACTAATTCTCCAAAGTGCCCTAATAAATAGCGGATTAGCAAAGCCTTCTATTAGCCAAAGTCTTGATAATGCTAAGCTAATTCACTATAGCTAGACTAGTCCAATGAAGCTAAAGTATTAGTTACCATGACCACTGCAATGTGGAAGTGGAGCCTGCATAAAGTCTTTCTTCAAAGGTGGTTGGCATAGTCACCTCTGATGTATAGAGGAACGCAGACTCGCACACAGAACAGGAATTTACGCCTAATGTAAATCCACAGGTGCAATTTTCCTCTCCTAGATCCCCAAAGGCATGTATGGGCTTAATTATTAAGTTACTCCTGGACAGAAAATGAATCCTGGACTCATTGATTTTAAGAATAAGCGCTATGAATAAGAAATATGCTATGACTTAGTGAATTTTAATCGTATGTTGTTGCACTTTAATTAATTCCTCAAAATGTGGACTTATGGAATGGGCAGTTAGATTAAAACTGCTTTCACTTAGACTCATTAATCTTCTACATCAGTGTCCAGGGAAATGGATGACTGAACTAACGTTCAGCTTAGACTCATGGAAAATTGTTCCTTTCAATATTTAGGCTATTATACGCACAATGATTTGTGTTCATTCATTTAAAGACATTGACTTCAAATTAGCCAGGTTTCACTAAGAAACTGTTGGAGTGACAACCAAACAGTTAGCATATTGACTGCAAAATTGTGTACCATTCACAATCTGTGCTTGGCTATGTTATTTAGATATGTTTAATTTAAGAGCCACAAATATCATTAACTTGTTTCCACTGAGAGAAATAGTGAGTGTGAAAAGAACCTGAACATTGCATGCTACGCCCACATGAACATATAGTGTGTCTTCCTATTGTCACAAGGACTTTGCATTGGCTTCCAAATTTTTCCATTCATTTCTGTAGTCTAATCCTGACCTGTACATTAATTTTATGATTTCCAGTACATGCTTAACACTAAACCAAGTCTAAGCTAAATTCATGCCATAGTCCTAAGACAAACCTGAAAAACAGCACTTCTTCTTACAGGGTCCGAGCTTTGGGCCCTGAAGTAGCAGTCAGTCCCCACAATGTACTATGTGTTAGGAAAATGGTCACACAAGTCACCAAGCTGTTCCCTGTTTAAAAAAAAATTAGCAAATATTTTCTGCATGAAGTAGTAAAAGTTTGCCTAAAAGATGCAAAGGTCATATCTTTAGTTTCCCTCTAAACAGAGAGCTGTGCAATGATGCCAGTGACAATTTTGTTCAGTTCATGTATGTTATGAAAGAAACGGCATTATTGAGTTCAGTGCTCTCAAAAACACTGAACTCATTTTAATGTGTTACATAACACTGATACATTGAGTATTTGTACAGATTTTTGTCAGAAAAGGCTTTTCTGCAGTTGCTATGGACATAAATAAAACACAGCTTGACAATTTGAAAAGTATTCACAAACCAACTTGAGATTTTAGATATACAGCTTTTGTGCAAACTAAAATCTACACGAGTTGTCATATTCAGTAGCTCTCATGTGCTTTCACACATGTATGCACACATGCAATGTTTTTTTTTCTGCCTTTCTCAGCACCATAAATGTGTCTTCCTAAGCTCTTTCTTTGAGATATATTTTTTTCTTTCCCTTTTTGTTCTTTTTCTGTCTTTTGGCTCCATTTCTGCACTGTCAACAGAATACTCCCAGTGGCATTAAACAGTGTTTATTGTGCATTTTAAAGTGCTAATATACAGTGAGGCTGCCCAGGGTGCAAATCAAGGTGTTTTCTATTCACATTTTATAAAGTATCTTTTACTGCTTTTTTTGTTTGTTTGTTTGTTTGTTTGTTTGTTTTATCTAGAGGCACTGTGATGAGATTTTATTCTACTAGAAGGTAAAGTAACGCTTTTAACAGTGAAGGACACAGGCAAGAGCAATATGGGAGTGGAAGTGAAATACAGATCAAGATGGATGAGGGATGAAAAGCAGGCACAAGGACATCAGGACAGAATGTGGGAGGTCGGGTTGTTAGAAGTTTTGAACTGAGGACAAAGAAAAGTAAGAGTGGGTATAAATCAGAAGAAAAATATAGCAACAAAATGAATCAGTAGACACTGGTGTTGTCAAGAGAATAAACAGAACACCAGGGAGAATAATGTTTCTTAGTAAGGATTCTAACATAAGAGTTGAGGGTGGTGATGGAAATAATTGTGAAGAAAGTGTGTTAAAAAGAAGAGAGGACGTGTGACTCCAGACTGAGGACAATGCAGAGCATTCTGTGGTGCTGTGGGGCAATTAAAATGAAAATGGCCATGAAATGATTGGGACTGAAAGGTATGCACTCAGAGGGGTTCTTTTTGACAAGAAGAGAGATAACAGGGGAGTTGGTAGGAGGTAGAGGTGTTCTGATAGCACCGGAAGCCCAGGGGGAGAAAAGGTTGGCACACATTGTCTCTCAGATGAGGAAGCTTCAGTCAGTAGAGCACAAACAACTGAAAAATTAATGATAAAGCCCAGCAAGAAGATGCGGTACTTTAACTCTTTCAATCATAATTTGCGGTCATAGTGAGAGGTTCAAGAGCATTCTATTGTAGTTTTTGGTTTCCCACGTAATGACCTTTGTTTTCAACATATCCACGTCTCCACTCACTGATAAAATAGCTTCAGAAACAGCTCGACTGTCATTGACAATGAACATCTGAAACGACTCATTTTGTTTTATAATTGTTTTTTTTTTTTTTTTTAGTGCCTAGAAAACATCTTTAACGTTTCTTCATCTCACTTGAACCTTTCTAGATTAAGATTAAGACATGATATTGTGATATGGAAATAAAATGATTGTTTTCAATATTTTTTCTGTAGATATAAAAAAAGGTGACGGTATTGAAGTTATATTGATCCAGAGTAATAGCAAACTTCAAAGAAGTTGTCTTGACTTGTTGTTTGAAGCAACCACTGCTGAGTTTCATAAAGAAGCTGTTCTAATCCCGCCCACTGAATTTGATAGGTGTTTTTTCTCTATGTGGTTAACTACTATTCCTGTTTCGATTTGATACAGTAGATTCGATACACATACAGAACTCCCCGTATGTATGCCCTCTCTCTCCGGCACTTTTTTCAGCCATTACAACAGCTTAATCCATTAACATGTGATAACGTGTTTTTCCCAGCTGCTTTTAAACGCAACATGAGCGCTAAGACGCTTGCGCGGCCCCATCGGTTTTAACGCCTGTGCACCTGCTGCTGCTACGCAGAGCGGTATGCTGGTGTGTGTTAGCATTATGGCAGCAAACCAGCAAAAACTTTGCACAGTTTTTCCCCCCTAACTGACCGAGTGAGTTGAGTTGGATCTAGGTAATGTTTGCTAAATAATGACTTGGTGATGCCAGCATATCATCTTGTTAACAAGAACAGGTTCTAATTTTGTTGTTATCTATGTTCAAAGGTGGTTTGTACTGTACTTGTGGTTACATACTTGAGTAACATTTTGGGAAACATGGTAGCTAGTAGTTTTACTGCACTGTACTTTTTTCTTTTGAGCATAATTTTTATCAGTCCAGCCCAGTTTGTGTTGTTCAGGTGAACACCCAGGTACTTCTTACTGTCTACTATTTCAAGTATTTCAAGTCAACTGCCTAGATGTTTACTGGTGTCAGTGTGGTAGGTCTACACCTGCACAAATCCACCACCAGCTCCTTGGTTTTCGCCACATTGAGCAGGAGGTGGTTTGCTGGCACCAGTCCACGAAGTCCTGTTAAGTACAGACTCCGAGTCTGTACTCTGAATACAGAGTCTGTACTTTGAGTTATCCTATTGAGTCTATCATCTCAGAGTAAGAGCTAGTCAATCTAGAGTGAACTAGACCACAAACAGCACTGTACATCTTCTGCTTACCTGGTGCCGGCTGAATAGATTATTACCACCTAAGGCTTTAAATCACATGTTTAGTCTTTGTGGAAACAACGTAAAACTACATGCTAGGCTTTCCATGCCTCCTCAGGTGGCTGCTACAATGTGATAAACTGCAGAAGGAGAACATACTGTATTACCATAAATAAATAATCAAACATGACAATTTGTGCTATCAAATATGTAATAGTAGAATATAAAGTAACCAGTTCTTCTCTTGTTTTCTCCTTTCCTTTTCTCCTTACCCCTCCATCCAGCTTGCGAACTGATGAACCGTGGTATCCTGGCTCTGGTCAGCTCTATTGGCTGCATGTCAGCAGGAAGCCTTCAAACACTGGCCGATGCCATGCATATACCCCATCTCTATATCCAGCGCTCCCCAGTGGGAACACCGCGCTCGACATGTCCACCCACCAGTCGTATTCCTGGAGCTGACGACTACACCCTTATGGTTCGCCCACCTGTGTTCCTCAACGAAGTTATCATGCAGGTGGTGTCTGAATACAGCTGGCAGAAGTTCGTCCTCTTCTATGATTCCGATTTTGGTGAGTCAATTAACTTTTCTTGCCTGTCTGTCTTTTATTGCTAACTCTTTCCTCCACAACAATAAGAGACTACAGGCCAATGATTACTTGAGTACAACATAATTGTTCTAATTTAGAGAGGTGGAGTTATGTGACTTATGTTTTTCATTTGCTGTAATGGTATCCCTGCAGGGAAGGATTTTAACAGATTATTAACCATATAGTGAAGTCTAAAACCTTGCGCTCTCCAAAACATGCATATAGACATGGATTGATACTATCATATGAACATATTTACTCACAATGAAATAAATATATTTCTATTTCAGTTTCATGCCAGTTTGCCTCGTTGTGTATATGATTTCTCATTCACCATTCTCTCTTTCCAGGCCATTAACCCTAACATTAGGCTACAAACAGCCTATGTCTCATTTATAATGTGCTCTAGTGCTAGTCGAAAGCGTCACACTACACAGTATATTTTTGCCTTTGTTGTTGTGCATGCCTGTTCCAAGCCCATTGGTGCGTCAGCATGTTGTTTACCTGTCTGTCCAGTTTATTGTGTTCTTTCTGAGGTTGGTCTCTACAGTTTCCTGAGTTCAAAATTGAAATCGGATCACAAAGGTACAGGCAGAATTTCTTCTTTGTCAAACAAAGCAACTAACTGAATTCAGATACAGTCCTGTCAGGGTGACAACTCTCCATCATGGCCAATCTCAATTAGGTGGGTTGCTTTCACTCTAAAAGTATAGACTAAATGTCTAGGTTTCCACCACAAACTTTGTTGTGTGTTTATATGAATTTTATATGAGATGATAAAACAAAGTTGGTACGTATTGTGAATTTGAAGAGAAGGAGTCATAGTTAAAATGTTTACAAATAAAATTCTTAACATTTTCAAAACTTAAGTGACATGAATTTTCCCCAAAGAGTCAGCACTTTCAAAAAACACATTTTGTATTTTAAAGTCTTCCAGGTTAGGTCGTTATCAGCTTCACATTCCTATGGTATCTGAAATGATTGTCAAGTTATCTTTTTTAAATTTTTAAGTCTTTACACAGATTTTCAATTCACTGGGCTATTCTAACAACACACTTATGCTTTGAAAGAAACCAATGTTTCTGATCTAAAAAAAATGCAAGGTTTAAGATCAGTGCTTAATGAGACTCACAGAACACAGAGCATGCAAGGAAGCCGAGTGTATTTCTGGACATAGATCTTAATTTTAGCATACACAAAAAGTGTGATTCTAAATAGGCTTACCATCATCTAAAGTACATTGTCAAAATAAAAAAATTCCTGTTAAAATAGGACACGGAAAATGCTGCAAGCTTTTATTTTAGTATATTGGAGTGCTGCAACAGTGTCTTTACTGATCTGTGTAAAAATAAATAAAATATCAATCAGCAGATGATACTAAAAGTTGCTGTCAGAGTCCTGATTAACACCAGGAACATGAATCATATAATAAAGGTCCTTACACTACAGTGACTCCCTGTTTGTCAAGGAAATGTTTTTAAGCACTAAGTGGTCTTGGCTTTTGGTTTTTGTCAAAATATGAACTATGTAGAAACCTTAGGTTTTCACAGACCTGTTTACTCGACATTCCCAGAACCAGAGTAAAACAAAGTGAAGAAACATTTTGTTTTTATACTCCTCTGCTCTGGAACAAACTGCCTGTAAACCTGCTGGTTCCCTTAGATCAAGATAAAACATATTTTCATTCACAGTAGCTTTTTTATGACTAATGAACTGTTTGAAACATTACTTTCTTTTGTGCCTTTAATATCTGTATTTTAACATCTTTTTCCTTTCAGTAATACTTTTATGCTTGTGCTTTGTTTTCTTTATGTCTTCCCTGTTACATCATGTAAAGCACTTAGGATTACCTTGTGCATGAATGGTTCTATATATCTAAACTTGCCTTGATCTAAACATATACTTCTCTGGTAGTGTCTGCTTTAATTCTCAAGTATTTTGCAAAATCTAACAAGTTTGCTTCCTGAATTAACTGTCCAGTGACTCTGGCCATGCCAAGGGAAAACATCCCTCTTTGGATGATGGTATTTAGGATGATGTGTGTTATTTTACTGAAACACACATGGCTTTGCGTGTAAGCTAAAAAAGTTCAAAGCTCCAACCTAAGCACCTTTTTCATGTTTTCTGTTTTCCTGTAGGTGGCTCGTGTAATAGCTTTATATGTATTTCTCTTCCATACAGGTTGCACTATTTACACCTAAAAATTGGTAGCAAAAATAAAAAAATACAAATATAACAACAACAACAACTGTACAGTAGTGTACAGTAGCAAGTGTGAATGTTTTAGAAAGTAACCCTGCTTGAAGTGTTTCTGTAACTTTACGCCTAGTCCTTGTGTGCTTCTTGATTGTCACAATAGCAACCAATAGAAAACAATAGCAACTTTCAGGCAAGACTGAAAGTTTCTATTGTTCTTTTAGAAACTGCTTCTTATTATAGACTTGGATATGGTTTTGGAGGAAAAATTATTGCATGCTTATTAGCTTACCATGCAACAGTGGAGAAAAAATAACATGTTTAATTTTGCACTGAGTCTCTGAAGCATCATTATGGATTTATTATCCTAGCCCACAGATATGTAAACTGTGTGCACAGTGTTGCGGGAGCTTCGTATTGTTAAAGTTGCTGATACTCTCGGGTGACAATATTTACAATAATCGTGGGCTTGCAGTACTTTCATATAATCCTTTAGGTTCAGCCAAAATTGCTCAAAGGTTACCTTTAACGACGTCACTCATAGAAGATCATGTCTGTGCAACAGAAAATGCCAGTAATGAGAATGTGATTGGTTTTAGCCATAAAACTGTACATATGAAAATCAACTGGGTTATACAGGTGAGACCACTGCTGGCCCAGTGTTCCTGATGGGTTAAAGCTTTCTAACACTTTACATTTTGAATCTCACTTGAATGACTGATGTAAGTGTAGTTTTTTTGCTGCCTAATGGAAAACACTAACCGTAACGCCCTTCAAAAGTAGATGGAGAAAAGAATAGCATACCTAAAAGTTTCAGCTGTAAAGTGGTGAAATGAGTCTCTTTTTTTCCTCCTTTTTGTTGATTTTCCCTTTGCCATAGTGGAGCACCATTCTACTTACTGAAGTCAATTAACACAATTGTATGCATCGATCTCCAGTGGGATCTCTGCATTGGATTTGTTTAGCAGTACTTTCTCCAGACTAACACTTTACAGATTTTAAAGCATTTTATCTGTGAATTGAGTGACGCACGTTTCCATTTTTGCCATCTATAGTACCAACCAAAAAACTCAACCTTTTTTTTATATTTTTGTATGGTAACAACAACAAAGTTCAAAAGATCTACTCGAAATTTGGTTGATGATATACCAACATAGAGTAATTCATCTTTGAGAAGCAAAAATCTGTACAACGTCCATTTGAAATTCAAGTTTTTGGTTATGTCTCTACCAGCTTTGCACATCTTGAGACTGAAATCTTTGTCCATTACTCTCTGTATGAGCAAAGAAAGTCTATGAACATCAGTCCTCAGGTCTTGCCACAGATTCTCAATTTGTTTCTAGGTCCAGGCAGTTTTAGTCATAACATGACATTGTGAAAAAGATGAATGGGGCATGAATACTTTTGCAGTGATCTGACCTTATGCGTTCTGTAATCTGCAGAGGCTTTCAGTACAACATTTTATTTCTTTTGCACCAATGTTAGCACACTCCATTATGCACCATAAGGTTAGGTTCTCTAGAATTGCATTTGAATCACCAATATACATTTAAGCCTCCCCAGTAAAGGATTTTTACTCTGACCTTTACTTAACTAATCAAGTGTAAAATTAGGAACACCTTTTGTCCGTCTCCAGAGAGCGTTTAGTAACCTCTTTTAAATCCCAAATTTGCCCCATGTGTTGTCGCTTAGTCTTAATATCTGCACAGTAGACGCAGACACATATACATGAATGCACACACACATTTGTAACCCCACTTAAATTCCTATATCCCCTCTGTGCTATGTGACCACTGATACATCACTTGGATCCTGTGGGTTTTGCCAATGGTGTTCTTTCAGCCACAGAAGGCCCTTTAAAGATATCACCATTTCTCCCTAATGACCTCACCCTCAGCTCAAGGAGGGAGAAGAGAGTTGAGAGCACCAGAGACAGAGAGACAGAAAGAGTGAGAAAAAGAGAGAGAGAACCAGAATTTGAAATGGAGTAAAAGAAAGAGAGGGTCTTTTAAGATGATAGCAATGTTCCCAGAAGGCCTTGTCTCTGTACAAGGCGTTCTTTAGAGAACAGACGGTCGAGTGTGTCCACTCAAATGAAGCTACAGTGCAACTGTCCCACTCCTTATTTTCAGCTCTACTGGTGCGTCCCGGACACTGAGAACACATGTTTTCAATCTGCCCCATCTTTTTCACTACTCTCACAGTTTATCCCTGCTTCTTTTTCTTGTCTCTCCTGTTCTCAACTCAGGTGTTTCACTTTTTTGCTGCTTTTTGTTTTTCAGTGTTTTTTTATGTTCTTTTCCCAATCAAAACCTGAAAACATGAGTAACTACTTTTATTACCTGCTGTGTGACCTTGCCCATAATCCCATCTGACAGAAGAAATAGTGCACAAAGCAGAGGTTTCCATTTAGTGTTACACTAACCCTGTTTTCAGGTTTCTTTTACTATTTAGTTTTTTTTATCAATGGCATGAAGGGCCTGAGGCGAAGTAGAAAAGGAATTTAGCTGAACAAAAAAATCAAGTCAAAATGCACCATATTAATAATTGTCCCTGTGTTTTTATTTTAAAATATGTAACGAATAAGTGCAATTTATTTTCTTAAAGCTAACCTGTGTTAAATATTTAGAAGCTTTAAAATATAATTTTATTTTGTCTATTAACCATTACATGAAAGCTGTGTGGGTGTATTAGTTTATAATCAGCAATTAAAAATATTTCAGCACAAGTTCATTCATTAAATGCAGAAGCAAAACATTAAATTGTGAAACCCTCATGCAAATGAGGTTTTAATCTCATTTAGTTCATACTAGAAACACTGTTCTGGACTGGTAAAAGAGATCAATTAATTAGCACTTTAACTAAATAAAATAATAACTTTAAATTAGTTTTGAATGCATTTTAACATTTGTTTTTCCTTATTACTTGAATGAGTTACCTTTTAGTAATTAACTTGTAAACACTAAAGAAATAACGATACAAAATGAGGAATTTTCCACTCTTTTAAAGGCAAATCATTGTGATCCTATAGATCCTATAAGCCCCAGTTTACTCTGTCACTTTGTACAAAGAAAAAAACTTGCCCAACTCAAAACCATTGAAACTGAGATTGGTACCAAAGGGGATAAGCTCAAATATATGATGTTCCAGGTGATGTGTTTTGTTGCTTTAAAGTTCATTCATAATGGTCGGAAAAGTTCATTAAAAAGTCTGAAATTTAACTTACTGGAACCAGCAAAAACCCTGGTTAAAAGATGCCTAGACGGAGTTGACCCTGAGCTGAGGTCGATAAACAGGATCCCTGTGCATGTCCCTGGGTAGTTGAAGTGGTACAGAATAAAGTGTAGATTCAAGTTGACAGCATCATTTGCCAGTAAGCAAACTGCAGGGGGCCTGTAATGTCCTTCAGTCGCTCAAACGATTTCATAACCACAGATGTCAGTGTGACAGACCTGGAGTCATTTAACCCTGTGATGGTACATTTCTTGGGGACCAAGATGAAGCAGGAGGAAACTTCACAGAGCTTCAGATACCTGTCTTCACTCACATTTCTGGGGCTAGTTGGTCAATACAGGCCCTGAGGGATGAGGAGGAGACATTGATAGGTCGCTTTGAAAGAGCAAATTAACATGTTCCTCTGAGGTCTTATTTCTAGGAAGGGGATCTAAGGTTGGTGTGTTGGGAGCTTTTGTCGCAGAGTGAGATGTGGACGGGTTGGCAGGAGGTGTGAACAGCTGCCTTTCAAACCTGCAGTAGAAGCTGTCATAGGTGTCTGCCAGACAAGGATTCTGTTCAGGGTAAGAGGATGAGCTCCAGTAGTTAGTAACAAACCTATCCAACAGGCTTAGAAGATTCAAATTTCTACTTGTAGGTCAGGAGGAGACTAAGCAGACAATGATCAGGATGACTCAAAGTTGCCCTGTTGACAATATGGTATGATTTTTTAATTTTTTTTTTTAAACCTGTGTAACAATGGACCTGTGTGTTTTTTTGTCTCTGATGGACACTTGATATTCTGTCTGTATTTAGGAAGTTTATTGAAGAGGTTTGCGCTCTTAAAATCCCTAAAAACAAGAGTGTAGGTGTTCTCCCACATCTCTTATTAGATCAGTGAACTGCTTTTTGAGTCTCTGATGTGCAGGGTTGTGGTGGGATGTAAACATTGGCCAAAACAAAGGAGGAGAACTCCCTCTGTGAATGAAAGGGTTTTACACTCTATATAGAATGTACACCAGCCTTTGTTTATGTAAAAGCAGATTCCACCTCATATCTTTTTCCCTGAGAGCTCTGCGCTCTGGTCCGCTAAAAGCAGCTGGAGCTCCAGCATTAGAAGTGCACTCTCCAGGGTGTGTTCACCGATCCAGGTTTCAGTGAAACTGTGGGCAGATCAATGGAAGTCTGAGTTTATTGAATTGAGAAGGAACAGTTCATCCATTTTGTTAGCCAGGGAGGAGACATTAGCCAGGTGGATTGAGGGCAAAGGTGCGCAGAATCCCCCGTTGCCAAAGCTTCACGAGCACGCCTGCCCATTTACCTCTTCTTTGTCTCCATCCAGTCCCATAGAAAGTCACTACTGCACCAACTAAGATGTCAGTAATGCTGAAGTTAATGAAAAATTGAGAAAAAAATAACTATAGAGAGCTGTCTGATATAATTTCCTCTCTAGAGTAACAAACCACGGAAATTTAAATGATTTGTTTTTGTAAAGTGCCTTGAGACATTTGTTGTGAATTGGTCCTATAGAGATAAAATTGCATTGAATTGTAGCTCAATACAACTTAATAGTTCCTTCATTTTCTATTGGATTTAAACTACTCACCTGCATAACAGAACCTGGATCACAAGGGTTTTTTTTTTCTCTTTTCTACTTAACAGTTGTGCAGGTCCATCAGGTGTTGACTACCTGATACCTCATTACTCCCCTTTTAAGTTGTTTGTGGATAAAGGAAGTGAAGAGAATTGATGCATTTACAGAACTATAAGCTTAGGGCTAAAAATGATTTGTGAAAGTTTTACATTTAAAATTAGTTTACTTCAACCAAAGAGAGGTTTATGGTGGGAAATGACAGTCATTTCACAAAAGATAAAATTCAATCATAATGTAATTCAATTTGATTTATTTATATACTGAGGCATAGAAACAGTCAGTTCAATTCAATCACTCATGCATTCCAATTGATTATAGAATCAAACAGGACATTTAGCTCAGGTATTTCTTCACATTAGTTTAAAACTTTTCCTGTGTAGGGAAACCAAGCAGATTGCATAGTAATTGACTCGTAGCATTCACACCTCCTGTAAGAACGTGTAGTGACAGCAGGCATTTGCTTGTGTTGTTGTTGACTTTGCAGCAGTTCCTCATACCGAGCATGCATGTAGTAAACAACAAAAAAGGAGCATCGATCAAAAAATAATGAATTGCATGTTCCCACTGATATTTTTACAATTTCTGTTTAGTAATTAACTTCCTGTCTTTGAAACTGTCAATCTGATTTAAGTCTCTTCTCTAATGATCCTGAAATCCAGACATGCAGCTGGAGAAGACCTGTGAGGCTTAGGAAACTAAAGGAGGGATTGAAACTTTGCATTCAAGTTTGCACTCAAACTTTGGAGTCTGCCAAGAGAGAGTTTTAAAGACTGATAAAGATGATAAAGGAAAACTTAGATGGATGAAGATTCAAAAGATTCAAAAAGCATAAAAGAACCTCAAACTTCATGCAGAGCAGTCATGCTTAACTCTGAATGGTTCCACTTTGGAGCAAAGCACAAAAGAAATTTGAGAAAGAAAATGTATCAAGTAAAAAAAAAAAAAGCGCAGGTGTCTAAGGGTGTAGCAGATTTGGTGGGGTAATGTGAAGGACAGAAAAAGATCAACACAAAGCCAACTCCACTCCTGAAAACCAGGGTTTAAGTTCTACCCTTTGAGTGTAAGAATAATAAAATAACATAAATATGTGCAGTGAGAAACTAGAAACAGCTGAAATCTGTATCGACAGGTCAAATCTTTAGAGAAGCTGAACAACACAACATCTTCAATTGTAATTTAATTTAATTATAAATACAGATTTTCTGAGAAGGCTTCAGTGGTGTGATTGAGAACATTGGTGATCAAATTCTGCTATGAAGACCAAGGAGCACACCAAACAGGTCAGAGATAAAGTTCAAGACGTCATCTGTCATCTCAGCTGAAAGGCTGAGCAAAGAGAGCATTAATTGTCATTAATATTTTTGCAATGTACCATATGCATTTAAAAACTGGTCAGTGAGTTGGACTGAATAAAAAGGATTTCATTAATTTGTGAGACATTTTAATTAGCTAAATTCAAAGATAATAATGACTGATATGAAAATGTGGTGAAAGTGGTTGCTAGTTTAATTAATCTAATATGTAGTGCTGCTTTAAGAACTAAAAACCAGAAAGGAGTACACAAAGATCCAGCGGATGCTTAATTATAGTGCAGTTTATTTGAACTAAGTTAGCATTTATCTAAAATGCATTTTTGCAGTTTTTTACAAATACTAATGCAATACTCTGAGCAACTTGGGTGCAATAAAGTCAGAGAAACATTGCTTAAAAAAAATAATAAACTGAGTACAGGATGAGGGGGCAGAGAAAATGGTGAAAAATTATAAGTCTACAGTTTAGCTGCGTGAAAGACAGGTTGATGATGTACAGCAGTGTATAGGCAACTAGAGATGATTTGAGGAAATATAAAAGGTCATGCACACCTGAAAGGTGCCAAGCTTTTTATAATAGAGTGTTGGGTTTTTACAAGTGTTTGTTAAGCTGTCTGTGGGGACTCCAGGAGTTTGAAGCCAAGAGGCTTTGAGGTAAAAGGAAGTGAACAGAGGGAAAAAGAAGAAAAAATGAAGCAGAAAAAGGCGAAAGGAGATGGACTTTTAACGTGAAGAGGGTTTAAAGCAATGGACATGACTGATGTGTAATGCTTCAAGGCCTAAAACTTCATTTTTTCCCCATATGGGGATAAATACCCACAAACGCAGTCAATTCCTCACCTAAATCTTAGTTCCAAAACACGCTTGGTCAGAATTTCAGATGAGAAATTAATGCTTTTGACCTGGGCTCGCTAGAAGTGCCAAGCGTTCCATCTGAGGATAAATCTTTATTTTTAAAAACCACTGCCTGTGAGCCATGGAACAGCAAAATGCCTGAGGCAAGGGTAACGATCACCAGAGGTAGCTGCTGAGGGAAAGACAAAACAAACAGCGTTGACACCAAAACAGAACAGGATGCAGATATCTTAAAAGGAGTTTCAATTTATTGATAGATTTATCTTTCGATCTTCATAACGCCCCACTGTAAAATACATTTTTGCCCATTTCTACGCTAACTGTTGTTTTGTTTTGCTAAATAAACATGTCTATGGATAACTTCTTGAATGTGACATATCACATAAATGAAGTAAATTAAAATATAAGAAAGCTCAATTGGTGAAAAAAAGGTAGTGCAGAGAATATATAGTTGAAACAAGATATTTATATGAATTATAATTTTCTCTTCATTGTCTGACATTCAGTATGTCTACATTTTGTGTTTTAGGATTACCAACGTTATCTATATTTGCATCATGCCACAACAATGAGTGAGATTTTGTTCTTAATGTGTGCTATGTACTCTCCAGGCTCATAGTGGTATTTTATAGCACAATCAAGTAACTATGCTGGTTGTCATGACATCCTGACAACCAGGACCTCTTTCTCTTTAAGAACCTCCGACCCTTTCTGACACTCCCATTCAGCTCGCCATTACAACTGTTAACAGCGTTGGACTGAGAAGTAGTTTGTGTGATGAGTTCAGCAGACTCACACTTAGGCCTATCACAATAAACAATGAATCAATTAATCGCATGATGAATTAAAAGAAACTCAATAATTTTCATTTGCTTGCCTTATCATTTTTATTTTTATTGTTTCTTTTTTGTTTTGTTTTTTATCAAAAACTGAGTGACAAAAGTCTTCAGTCTGGTGCTTTGGTCTCAACTATCCCTTTTTTTGAAAGATAATTTTGTTTACACAGATTTAATAATTCATTTTATTTACTTTGGATATTTACAGTTCCGGTATTTAACACATTCTCAACACATGTTGAGAATGTGTTCTTGCGTTATTACTCCATTATTACTACTACAATACTACGATACTACAATATTATTGTTTATCGCAATAAATTCTTGGGCAATTTATCATCCAGCAAAATTTGTTATTGTGATAGGCCTACTCACACTTTTACTAGGTGTTTGATAATTGCTGCTACAACTGAAATGCATTTGTACATGCCTGTGTGTGGGCGAAAGCTCAGTTGGAGGCTGAAACTTCAAGGTGGAGCATTGGCTACATAGGCTGCACATGGTATATTACTTCAGTATTTGCACATAGTTGTATGACTATTTGTTGAGCTGCAGGAATAGACCCTTTAGTTGGAGTACAGCAGAAAAAACTGATTGGAAGATCAGTTATTTATTCGCTCCTATATAAAAGCCAAGGTGCTGTATTGCATGTTCCCCTGGATTTTTTTTATTTGAGTTGCTTAATTTAACACTAATTCATTGAGGGAACTGATTTTCTTCTTCAGCTTTTTGTGTATTTCATGTTGTTTTTGGATTAATGGCTTCTTCCTCTCTTAATGTGATGCATTTTGCCATCAATGTTTTACAGTGATGCTGTGCTTCAGCTAAGCTTGCAAGGTACTTTGATTTGCATGTTTTGCAACAAAGCAAGATGTGCAAATCTCTCTCTCACCCTAACATAATTGTTCGTAATTATCTGACCTACAAACTAAATGTTTAGTTTGAGTTAACAGGCAGTTTAGTGAAAACAAAGGTTAAATGTTTAATAAATTTAATAAATGTTACACCACCGGGCATAATTTATTTTTTACCATATTATTAAATGCTGAGCCTGTCTCTAGCATTAAATGGCTAGAACAAGGACGACAGGTTGCACTTAAACTGACATTTAGCAGCAAGTTTTCCATGATACTAAAAAACTCCCATTATGATGATATAATGAACAATCAAGCACACCCAGCCTGGGCGCAAGCATCCATCACTAAGGATGGATGCTTGCGCTTCAAGCATCAGTCCATCCTGAGCTCTTGGAGTTCAGGACGGACGGAGGGATGAATGAATCTTTTTCAAAAGTGACAAAATAAACAAGTAAACATTATGTGAAAGCCATAAACTTATGCAGTCCTGCAGTATGAAAATATAAAATACCAATTTTTTGTATAATTTTTTTTTCTTTTTTTTGTGGTAAAATTTGCAGGTGAGAGAAAGTCAATAAGAACTGGGGAAATAAGAATAAGAGCTTCTGACAGACACCCAGGAAGCTGCAAAGATGTCAGTTGTTTATTTGGGTTTTTGTTTTATGGTTGACTTGAGTAGTTTAAGTCATGGTGTTAATGGACCTATGCAGTTTCTTGGGGAAATATTTCTTAAACAGATGATTTCCTGGGTGGGCAAGAATGGTGGCAATTTTACCCATCGTTTTTTTTTTTCTCACTATCTTGTCCTGAAGCACCTTGATGGAAAGTGTCTCAAAGTCAATGATATGCTCAGTGGACTAGTACATGCTCAAGCCTTGTCCTTTGAAAAGGAGGACCACCATCCAAGGGAAAATATTCAAGCTCCAAGAATAGAATATCTGCATGTGGATCACCAATTTTTGCAAATTGACCTTTGGGTGATTGGAAAAGAGAAAGAAGAGAGGGGAAAAAATTACAGAAAACATTTTATATTTTTGCATGTCTTTATTTTTTTCTAAGACACTAATACACTTAGAGACAAAACTGTGTCCTCTGGACCCTATTTAGCAGACTAAATTCAAGGTATTATTTATGTGTTGCAGCATTTATGACCTCCATGGATTTGTGTGTGGAGGATTTTGCTTTCAGAATCAAAGTATTTGCGCGTTGTCTCTCCTGCTGATATTACAAAGAACCTCAAAATTCTGGCCTTGATGGAATCAGTCTATCACCAAAGCACTTGCGGCCTTAACAACTTTAATCAATCCGGTTAATTGCTCATATGTGACACTGGCAGTGACGACAGTGTCATCCATTTTCCATATCAAATAGATCATTAGCTTGATGCTTTACATACTGAAGTTTAGCTCGGTTGCGCTCTCTCTCCCTCTCTATATTTCTTGCTGTCTCTTTCTCTCTCACTATTGCCAGCATCATTAGCAGTGGTCTCAACCAAAGTGCTTTAATTAGGATTACCTTGACTTGCAATGTAGCTCATTAAGAGCAGATGAGTCACTGTAAAACATTAACACTTGCATCCTGGTTTTGTGATCATACAAAAATAATTTCTAATAGGAGTAATTATAGTGGTTGGTGCTTGAATGAAGATCCTTTTCCATCTTAGTCAATTATTTTATCAGAGTCCCAATATGTCATATAGTACAGCGATACTATTGTGACAGATTTCTAGTTAATTTATCAAATATTCACAATAAAAATGAGTGTATTTCCGCAGGACAAGTTTTAAAGCTCTTACACATAGGAATAGTTTAGTTTATCTATTGAATATGCAGAAAATAAAAACTGTGACACATTTTTAATTCAAGTGCTGCAATTTGCTGCTGCATAGAGATTAGTTGTTTTTTTTTTTGTTTTTTTTTTTGTAAATAAGTCACTACTGTGATCAAATGGTGTATGCCAGGAGTCCAGTACTACAGAGCCAATGTCCTGCAACTTTTTGATACATTTCCAGTCCAGCGCATCTGAATCAAGAGGTCATTACCAGGCCAACCTTGATGACGTTTATAGGTTATTCATGCATTTTGTTCTGGTGTGTTAGAACAGAGATGCATCCAAAGGTTGTAGTACAGTGGAAGACTTGAGTGGAGAGTCTTGGTATAGAGCCAATTTTAACACAATTAGCCATATTTTTTCACCTCTTAACAGGACTCATTTTAAACCTTTAAGCTTGATTCTTCAGATCTCTTAAATTTAGAAAATAAATGAATGACATTGTACACACTCATTCATTAATGTCAGATGCTTACATACACTAAGTGCGATCCACAAAAATTCCAAATAAGAAGTACTAAATTGCATGAACAACAACAACAACAAAAAAATGTACATGGGTCAACTCCTTCCCCCTCTAGCCATGTAATCTCCAATTCAGTCAACCCAGTATTACTTTTAATCTTACTTTGCCAATTTGAAAAAAGGGATATTACTTACTTGACCTAAACCAAGTTACAACAATTGAATTAATTTAACTTATTACAACATTGAGGTTGGAAAATGTTCTTGTGCAGAGGACATTCCCTTTTGTTTGTTTTATCTTTAATTGGTAAAATTAAAGGTAAAACACTATTGTGTTCTGGTCTTTGGTGGCTGTTAATGTTCAGTTTTGTTTTCTAAATAACGTGGCACAATATTAATCTAGCCTATGAAGACATATATTGCTGCAAGTCATCCAGACCTATTGGTGTTATGCTGCAGTAAAGTGATGATGTGCTATAATTACTTATTAATTCTGCAGCTCAAACTCATCATTGTTGCAAGATATTTTTAATCTACATTATCTTATATTCTTTATATGTTCTAAATATTTGACAAGCAATGTCTTCTGTCTTTGTATCTACGCTTGCTTCTCACCACGGTGATCAGACATTTTTGCTTGCCAGTTTGCACCTGCATTTCAGACATGCTATATAAAGTTGCAAAAACAGCACTCACAATGTGGTTCAGGTTTAATGAATTGCATTGGGAATGGCAAATCATCACATTTGCATATGTTCTTCCCCAAATTTTTTACTTTCTGATGATGAGCAAATATTATGCATATTTATGAAAATAATATGCTAAATATATTGTGCTCACTGTTCTCCTCGTTTTGCTGATGCAATCGTGTTTGCAGGATTGTACATGCTATCAAGTTTGCACCAGTTTTTGTACGTGCAAACTTTTTGAAGATCAGGCTCTAAGGTGGCCATGGCTTTAAACTGTTTAGAAAGCCTGTCATTTTAAGCTTCTGAAAGATGAATTAGCTATGGGCAAATAAGACGAATAAACCAATATATTAAGAAGGCAATTGTGGACCTTTACAAATCAAGTAGGGCTGAAACGATTCCTCGATTGATTCGAGTACCTCGATTATTAAAATTCCTCGAGGAAAATTTACCAGCCTCGAAGCTTTCTTAATTTATGTTTTATTATTTAGCGCACCGTGTTCCAGCAGGAACATTACTTGCGTTGCACAGAGCTCTCACTTCCGCCTCTGAGTTGTTGACGAAAGCTAAGTGTTAGCGGCATAACGTCCCATCTTTAAGTTCGGCCAGGGGGGATTTTATTGATTTATGATAATGCCCGGGTT
>CAEGAE010001463.1:0-89532 GCA_903067095.1 Girardinus metallicus
AGTTTGTTCCAGATTTGTGGTGCATAGAAGCTGAATGCTGCTTCTCCTCATTTGGTTCTGGTTCTGGGGATGCAGAGAAGACCAGAACCAGAAGACCTGAGGAGTCTAGAAGGTTGGTACATCAATAGCAGATCTTTAATGTGTTGTGGTGCTAAACCGTTCAGTGATTTATAAACTAACAACAGTATTTTAAAGTCTATTCTCTGAGCTACAGGGAGCCAGTGGAGGGACTTTAAAACTGGGGTTAGGTGCTCTATCTTCCTGGTTTTAGTGAGAACGCGAGCAGCAGCGTTCTGTAATCAGTGTGGCTAAAGATAAACGCATGGATGAGTTTCTCTAGATCTCGCTGAGACATAAGTCCTCTAATCCTGGAGATGTTATGCAGGTGATAGAAGGCCGACTTTATAACTGTCTTTATGTGGCTCTGAAGGTTCAGGTCAGAATCCATCACTACTCCCAGGTTTCGGGCCTGATCACTAGTTTTAAGTTGTAATGACTGCAGTTGGGCATTGACCCTCGATCACTCCTCTTTAGGTCCAAAAATAATAACTTCAATTTTGTTTCTGTTCAGCTGGAGAAAGTTTTGGCACAACCACACAGTTATCTGTTCTAAGCATTTACAAACTATGACATTTCTTTTCCTCCAAATCTTCAAAAGACTTTTCTTGTTGAAAGTTTATTAAAAAATTTTCCTCCAGATGTTTTTTGTTATAACACCTCTTCTAAATGTCTATAAATCACAATATACCATCCAGACAAGCGTTTAAGGTTCACACGGTGCTTAAAGCAGCATGCAGCATTACCATTGTCATGGAGGTTAGATTTTCATTTTGCTGATAAATATTTCTAGATAATTAGATAATTCTTGCTATTGATAGACAAGCTCTGTGTGAGCCTTGTTAAAAGAAAACGGAGCACAGGCACTGAACTACTGTAATTATCCCTGTTTGAAAAAGAGGAAACATCCCCACTGTGACAAAGAACACATATAACTTAGTGATGCTTTGGGTCATGGAAACGTTGAAACACTTCAGATTGCTGTTGTAAGCTTCACAGGGTATCCCACTGAGTAAGGAGCCTTCAGATAGATAATAAATGATTCAATAAGGTATTTTTCACTGTATTTGTTTAGGGAATTGTCCAACCTTCAGAGGAAACCAGTTTAAAAAAATGTAACTTCTGTACAGATTGGCTTTTTGCTCACAGGGACCTGGAGTCTTTTATAATGCAGTCCTTTGTATGAGATTGGGGTTTGGGGACAGAGACAATATTTTGAATGGGTGGATTTGTTTGATCAGGCTAATTCACCAAAGTAAACGTAGCTACATTGTATATTCAGTGACCAGTGAAAATAAACTATTTTGTCAAAGAGGTAACTGGTCCCTTGCCATGGATCAATGCTTGGAAAAAAGGTATTTTTCTGTGATCAAATAATTTCATGCCTAAACCAATAGCACGGGACTTAATTTTAAAAAAAAAAAGAAGTTTACCTTAACTTTGATGCCCATAATTGCAACTAATTGCCTTTAGAAGTCACCTAACTAGTAAATAGCTCTCTCTCAGATCATCCATTTTTTTAGTGATCTACACATGTTTGGATTGTTACAATCAACTGTAAGGTCTCAACATGGAGGGGGAAGGAGAAATGAAACCATTCTACCAATATGACCCCCATTATCAGCTTTAGAAGTTAGTCACAAACCTATAGCCACTTTAAACTGTAAAGGTTAATACTGGATTGTGGAACGAGTGCGATGTAGTGATGTGATTCAAAAAGAAGACAGCCAAAGCACTAAATGAATTTAGACAGCTTACACGAGGATTGCCCAGCCTTTCTGCATTGATCAAGTGAAAGCTGAGTCGTAAACCAGATCCGTGGAGGTCTGCTGTCTCACATTGTGCTGTGTAAGCACAAATGACTCATGATGTGAAAGTGCAAAGTGATGTCTTATGTGTGAGCTGGGGAAGGATAGTTCTTGAGTAGCTATGATCTAGAATATACCTGTGTGTAATATAGTGTCAGTATGACCCCAGCTGTTCTGTTCAGGCCACATAGGGTTATTAGTGGAGATTAGGGGGAAAACAGCTTCATACAGATTAAGGAATACACCAGGAAGATTAAAGATCCCCAATATTATCTAATTTCTGGAAGTACTCATTGAATACAGACAGCTATTCATTAATATTTTAACAGTTTGTTAATGGGTGGTTTTATCGAAACATTCTGCCACAATCAGCCCTTTGAGGTCATTTGTGAACTTGACCCAAAACGATGATGAGTTTGACACCCAGAGCTTGGATAAAAGCTTCTCTATATGTTAGGATGGTCTAGTCAAAATCTGGACCAAAATCCAATTGAGAATCTTAAGCAAGATTTGACTGTTGATGTTTGCATACACCCCATCCTTACTCTGGTTTAGTTTGAGCTGTTTTAGAAAAAGTTAATGAGACAAATTTCAGTACAGAGAATTGTACTGAACAGACCCAACAACTAGGAGCTGTGACTGTAGATGCAAGCTAATGCTTGTTGCTGTAACTTGGAAAATGGGAAAAGTGCAAGTGGTTTTAATACTTTTGCAATATATTGCGTTTGGCTGTGGTGAATACTAATGGGAACACCACTAATTTAGTGAAACAAGGAGAAGTGAGGGGCTTTCAGCAGCAGAGGCAGAAGATTAATGCTGAAGTAACTCAAACCTGTGAAACTCACAGCAGCTGAAGCCAAAACTTCATTATGGAATTTTAACCTTGTTTCATAGTTGCTAAGAAGTCAGAGAACAAATATGAGTGAAATAAACACCAAATCCCACATGATTTACTGTCGCAGGCGTTTTCTAGTCTTAAGCGCTTGTGCTACGTTTTCTTCACACTGTTTTGTTTATTCCTGATGATTCCATTCAAAGTAAAAATGTGTGGACCCTGTCTGTTTCTCTTGTTTCTTTTAACATGACCAAAAATTTTATTTGTGTTGAGTTATTATCCTTGGTGGAGTCATGAAATCACCAACCTGTTTGCCTGTTTTATTACTAGTATAATTCAACAAGGTGAAAGCTTTGAGATTTCCACCAGACTCCAAAAGGAAAAGATTCATTTTAAAGTGCATTTAGAGATGCAGCACTCTTAACACAATGTTTTGCTCAATTATCACCCACTCTGGAGGAAGCATTAGCCTTGGCTATTCACAGTTTGCGGCAGAAGAGAAAACCATGCAATTTCATCAACATTTCACTTTACTAAAAAGCAAGTCAACCTCCTTTAATTTTGGTAACTCAGCCGCTAAATCAGACCATTTTTCGTAGAACTGCTGAGATGCTGACCTTCACAGGCTTCCTTTCATGCATCCATTTAGATATTCACTTCAAATTTATTCACAGCTTGCCTCTCAGGCTGCCGCAACATCACAATCAAGCCGGAGAATGCATAAAAGGGCCCGCTCCAAAATCCAATTCTCTATCGTCTTGATGTATATGTAAATATTAATGATCCATGGATCTAAATTTTAGCCCACATTCTGCTGCAGAGGCTCTTTTCATCCAAATCAGATAACTCTTTTTTTTTTTTTTTTGTAAAGACATTCAGCTCTCAGTCTCTCATCATCAACACTCACAGGTCACTTTGTAGAAAAATGAGGCCTGGGTTTTTTTTTTTCCTGGAGGGACGTGATGTATATGCAGAAGGTAAAAATAAAAAGCAACATAAAAATGATGTGGGTACTTGTGAAAGCCTTTACACTCTTGCAGTTGCAGAGTAATACCTTTCCTGTTGATTGTTTGGGGAGGTCTTTTCACCTTGAGTACAGCCTTGCTTGTCCTCCCTATGGTGAAAGATAACCATGTGACGCCATGCTCCCCTGCGCAGCCTTATACTTCAGACCAGGCTAAATGGATTTCCATTAGAGGGGCTATGACTCATTCCAGATGCTTACTCAATACCATGTGGGCACTGTAGCAGAAAGTTTCCTCCGGACAGAGCAAATGAACAACAAAGCCAAACAAGCATATATGAAACGGAGACCACAAAGGTCGGGGCTTTGTACTTTGAGCTTCTTTTAACACAGAGAAAATGTTGTCACTGTTAGGCTAGGAAAATAATCATACACAGGACAAATACATAAGCACAACTGTGAAGTTGGATCTTACAGCCTGAGTGTGTATTTTAGAATGAAATGTATCTCCAAAGCATTGATGTGATTACATGGAACCAATATTCAACTCCTGTTCATGTGCAGCAGAGGGTTCAAGTCTCCTCTGCACACTGAGCGCATTCATTCTGCGCTATATCTGGGCTTAGGTTGGTCCTGCAAGGAGCGATCAGTAGGAAAAGTAACATTCCTGCTGAAATGGACCATCTACCTTACAGTGATTCTCTCAGCCAGTCCACTGACTGCAAAGAAAGACAGAACTGAATGGATTTGAAGCTTCCTTCTGCATTGCAGTTCTCTGGGCAAATATTAGAAATGTATGTTTTGGCAAAGATGAGAAATTTGTGTTTATGTGGTGTGTATCAGAGCTGGCAGAGAACAGTATTTTTTATGTATTTCTGTCAGTTCTTCAGTTATTTGCACAACTCAGACTTGTTCACATTTTATCATCTTACAGCTGCAAATCTCAATGTATTCTCATTAAAAAGACAAATCTGTGACAATAATTTTCACTAAACTTCACTGGTCTGGACCTTATTTGTTATGTGTCTTTTAAGCTACTTAAATTTATACACTGTAATAACCCCTAAATAAAATCTGTCATGGTTATCTCACATAAAGTAATCTGGTGGCAGTCTGCAGAGACAAGTTTAAAGATGTATATATTTCTTTCATATTACAACCACAGACTTTTGTCTATTTTACTAGAATTTTATGTGAAAGAACAGCACAAACTAACAACTGTGGAGTTAGTGCAAGAAAAAACCTGCTTTTGCTATATAAAAATATTTTGTATAGCACTAATTTTAAACTTAAGTCAGACTAATTCAAATCCTTTAGTTTCTTTCAAATAAATAATTCATATTATTCTGACTCAATTTTATGGAAAGTTAGCTTAAAGTTTTAAGTTTGCACTTACATGCAAACTCCATGCAGAAAAACCTCAGGCTAGTATTTGATCCCAGGCCCTTCTTTTGCTACCAATTGCACCACTTAGATTTTATTGTGAATACGTTGAATTCAGAAACAGTTTTGCTCATATGCTTTAAACATACACACCATTTCTTTAGCAACCTGCTTGATTGTAGAATCAGGAAGTATTCTTAATTAAAAATACCCAAAAGCATGAGTTTTTCATACTTATGCTATCGCATCAAATGTCTCAAACATAATAAGGAAACTTGATGTGAATGTTTAAGCTACAATTTATGTAGCATTTTCTGAAACACAAGGAATCCAAAAGCCTGTTGCTGGCAAAATTGTAATGCAGGCAGATTCTTACAAGTGATATTGTTCCAATTTAAACGCAAATTTCAAAACTGCTGATGTTTGACGTCAAACTTGGTTTAGATGATAAAAAATTGACCTTTGTCATGGCTGCCTTATGAGTTACCTTGTGAGTAGATCAGAAATCTAAATGTCTGAGTTTGATATGCTGAATCAACCTAAAGGTACTTAACACAACTCCTCTTAAAAATAGAAAATTCACTCTCCTACTTGTCAATACTGTTAACAGTCGATGCTCAGGAGATATTGCAGGTGGTACTGCTCTGTTCTGTGACATCAGACATATTACACGAAAGTCGCAATTTGTTTTACTTGGACTGAAAGTAAAAGTTTATTTCAGATAAAAAGTTGATTTCTATATTAAATTTAACCCACAAAAGCAAGTTGTCATCACCAAACCAAATTAATTAAGTGTGATGAATGTAAATAAGTCTCCAACATGCTCTCTTTTACAGTGTACCATTGACTGATAATGCCTTGATAAAGCACAGGATATCTTCTGGTCAGTGATTTCCCTAGATGGCTCCATTAGGTGAAGAAGCTGGAGGAGAGAGGGAGGAGAATGGGATGTTTTAAGGAGGAGTGGAGAACTGGGAGTTTTAAAGGACGGATGAAGGGAATAATTGACCTCTTGAGAATGCAATAAAGTTCTCCTTTTTTCCCCTAATCTTCAGCTTTATTTTAAGAAGCAGCAGGAGGGATGCTGCAGACATAAAGGCTCTGCTGACAGATGATCAGACATGAGGGCACTCACAGGCCTGATGAATGGGGTCTCTGCAGCGGTTAAATGGCTGCACCACCACGGTTGAGAGACAGGGCCGAATGGACAAGACAAAGGACTTTCCATTACTGGGGGACAATTGAATTAGGAGAATGGATGTGAAGTTATATTTGGCTTCTGTTGGGCAATGCACATGTGATGAACACGAGCACAAAACCACCCCTTTCTCCTGCAAGTATAATTTAAAAAATAAATTTTACCTCACAAACCCTCATTACACTGTTGAGGGTAAAATGTACATGTTATACACCAACACTTCAGCATCAGATTTAAAAAAAACATTTACAGATATCAGAACAAGTACAGCTTCTAAGGCACAGTACAAGGGTTTCTGCTGAGAATGAATCATTTTGTGTCTGTGCGGAAGTCAAAAGGTAACAGCCTCAGTAAGTGGGACAGGACTATAGAGGTGATAAGTATCTTATCGGCTTTTCGTCTGTCTCTTGAGCTCTTAGAGGATATCTGCTATATTACGGTATGTTGGTACGGCTAGCTGCAGGTAAAGGATGTTCTGTTGTTGTGCCTTTGCACAGCAAGCATTTAAGACAAAACATCCCTTTGACAGTGTATCTATTATCCTGTGAATCATTTCTCTTAGGCAGAAAGTGGGTCACGCTAGAAGTTTGTGCAGTTCCTTCTGCTGTTGCCCACACATCTAACAGTCTTTAATCTTCTATTTTTTTCTGATCCCTCTAATGCACAGGCAAGACAGCCACATCCATTATGTTGTGTTTTCTGTCGCCAATTACATGGAGCGTCCTTAGGCTGTTTGGCTTTAGTGTGACATATGTTGTCACTGCATTGGTTTTCCGAGCACACAGTGGAGGCATTTCATTTTGTCATCCATTTATACATTATTCCTCTATTAACAGACCTTTGCAGCCTTCAGGCTTGACAGCGGGCTAGGGTGGGACAGTTTCACAATGGCGAGTCTCATCAATCTACCAGTTCTGTCACATCACTAACAGGGTCTTCTGTCACTGGTGTGAGCAGTCGATGAGCTGCTGCTACCCAGATGAGAGCAATTCCATTAAAAAGACCCTCCACCTTGGGCTGCAAAAAGAAGCCTTATCAGAGACCAGCAGGGAGGGAGAGATACAGCCACCTATGGTCAACTGCGGGACTGAATGAATCTCAGTGTGTGTCTTTGCAGATTCTCTCGTATTTCTTTTGATGTCCAGAAGTGTCACCTTCTTCCAAACACATATCAGGCTGAAGCAGCAAAGCTTTTAACCTTAAAAATAATCACTAAGCTATCTATAACATTCTATAATCATACAGGTTTTGACAAGAAAAATAAAGTAATCTTTTTGTATTATGCGAAATAAGTAAAATGCTTCCATTGAAACATACATGCTACACTTAGAATAGAGACAATACAAAGTACAAACTAAGCATAAAAAAGAAGAGAGTGAGGAAGTAGTCTAAATATCAGTGAGAAACTACAAGAACAAGGTCAAGTTTAGGAGTCATGGAGACTTGTTATTCCTAAGTGGTTGTGCAGGTGGTGATCTCAGCCCCATCCTAAAAGACACAAGTATTAAATCATCGGCCCTTTAATCTCCAACGCTTTAACAAGCTTACTGCATTATAAATGTCTTTCCTAAAGCCACTCTTAACTATATAGAAAACCAGTTTGAATATAATAGGAAAATCGCCAGATTAATATTTAAATCATCAGCAGTTTATTCTGGGATCTCAAAATCATCTCCTTATGTTCTTCTCCAGCCTTCACTGAGTTCTGCACCTGACTCTTAAACTTACTTTTTAATTTCTCTTCTTCCATCATGATTTCAAAGCTCCTATTTCAAGCCAGCATTGTATAACGTAGTCAGTGAACCATGGCATTGTTCATTACTAAGGTCATACTTTTTTATTCAATTTATCAAGCAGCACAATGAGTCAATCCTCTTTAATGTTGCAATGTTCCAGGTGCATTGAAAGGTTTCCACAGGGGATATTCTGAAACTTTGCTCATAGTCTCTCTCCTTACTGCTTCAAATAGTGTATAGTAATAGAGAAACAAATTACTGTTACAGAAAAACAGTTTATACATCGTCATCAGTGGCCATGCTGCGCAATTATACAATCATACATCTTTGAAAAGCAAAAGTAGAACTTCCTGCACAACTAACAAGAATGCAGCAAATGGTTTCTGACTGGTAAATTAACAACAAACGACTTGTTTTTTTCCAGCTGACCAAACATGCTGGAGCTCAGCTTGGGTTGCTAGGTGATGGGCTGGACTCGGCTGGGGTTGCTAGGTAGTGGTGCAATAGCCATCAATTGTGACTCAAGAATCTGATGCTTTTTGAGACGGCTCATTTTCCAGACACTAAAACATATTAATTTATTGCCAAAAAACAGCAGTTTGTTAAATATTTGGACTGATTTTAAAAGTGTTTGAGACCCAAAAAGTGAATTTTGCATAATAGGTCCCCTTTAAAGTGCATTTATCTAAATTAGAAGCAAAGAGGAATTAAATGGTAATGAAGTGGTACGAACTAGCAAAGAGGAACCATTATAAAAGATTGAAGAAAAGACTCTCACTCTTCAGGTATAATTTCCATTATGATATAACAATCTTTTAAAGACAAAGCCTATTACAGCCAAAAACTAGCTTCCTTATTCTGACTGCATCGTATTATGGCTTTGCAAAATGTTAACCAATCAACAGTTCAATTGGTGCGATTTCATTACCATGAAACGACTTGAAGAAAAAACAGAACCCGAGGTGTTAACGGGCAGAATATTCTGCTGATCTACTTTTAAACAAGAAAGTATGTCTGAAAGGAGCTAGAAATAGCAGCTGTTTTTTTTTTTTTAAATGCCAACCCCTTACTCCAGCCTGCGTGCAGGTCTGAGGTCTTGCTGTGAGACACCAGAGAGTTTGGTGACTGTTCGATGAACCACAGTCCTCTGAGAGCTGTACCCTCTTTCTGTCACTATCACCTCTCTATTAGTCACAGAAAGGAAAGAAATGAAGGAGAGCCACTCTAATTATCCTCCAGCTCCAGCAAGTTATGTTAATAGTCGCTTCCGGCTTAAGTAGGCTATCTATATGCAAAGTCTCTTCTGATGAATTTCTTCATTATTTATTGTTAATGTATCACTGTATCGCCCTGATGAGGAGAGATGGTTGTTGGTTCTACTCTAACTTTCCCCATTAGAAACACAGAGAAAAGGCTCGTCTGTACAAAAATAGGAACAGTTTACAGCAGATACTGCATTCCCTTTCACTTTTCATTGTTTTGTCTACTTTTTGTCCTTCAACTTGCTACTGAACATCATCATATGTTTCATTTCAAATGAGATTCTTATTCCAGCTTTTCATAGACTTGCTTTCTTCACCTCCAGTCTGTAATTCACCACCTCTCAAATGGAGACGAGGAGCCTCAATATTAAATGCACTGTTTCAATTTCAAACTTGGACATCGAATTACCATTCTAAATGAAGGTTTTGGCTGGTTTTCCTGACTGAAGACATATAGATGAAGTGGAAGAAATTAACAAATTTTACACATAAAATATTTTAAAAATGTAACGTGCATTTGTATTTATTGAATTAACTCACTGTAGAAAACCAGGCACAGCTTTAAGTCTTGAAGTAAGTTTCAACCAGCTTCCGGGACTTTCTTTCAATTAGTTTTTAATGCTTCTATTTTGTGGAAAACATTATTAATAGATTAATAGTTTTACTGTCTGAAGATTCTTACACCTGAGCTGCAGATTATTGCAGCTCCTCCAGGCTGCTTCTCTGATTAATTTATTCCTTGCACAGTCTATTAGTTTACAAAAAAGTACACAGAACTGTTTTGCTCGATCAGTTACCCCTTTAATTTTTTAATTACCCCTTTAATTAAAGGGGTATCAATACTTTTTCAAGACACTGCATTTGGCCGTTAAAGAGAGAATCTAAATGATTTGTAATTTGAATTTAATGATGAGGATTTTCTATGCAAAGCTAAAGTGTTATCATAAATTAGCACCATTCCAAAGGTCACATTCATAGTTAATCTTTGATTTCTAAGCTTTTCCTTTATTTTCATGATGAATGAGCAACAGTTTAATTATCTTTTCCCCTTCTTATGAAAACTGCGGCTGTTGCAGCTCAGTGTCAGCGTTTCTTAGGAACTTAATTCGTCTGACTCAGGAAAAAAAAATCCACATCTTTACAGCATCAGTGTCTAGATACAACCTAACACTTATCAAGTCTTTCACCTTGAGGTTGCCCTTTCAGGGTGAACCATTTTCCCTGAAACAGGAGCTAAGTTGCGGTGAGCAGAGCTCCACCAAGCCTGAGCTCTCAGAAACATTGACCTCAATCAAAGCAAGAACTTGATCCACTGCAAGCACTCTGTAACCCTCCAGAAGCAGTTTAAATCATTAGTGGGGGGAATTTGTGGCATGTATGGATATCTGAGTGACCACAGATGTTTACTCTACATTTTCATTTCTCCTCCAGTGGTTTTCAGATTGTTACTTTTTACTCTCAGATGCACCAAGGTTATTTATTTTCTCCTTCCCGGAAACACTGTGTCATCCTTCAAGCGAATGACAAAGACTGCTGACGCTGGAGTTATTCTCACATGTTTTCCACCAAAGCGATGATATACAGGAAGGTGATGATCAGTGACACGCTTATCTTCTTCCAGGTTCGATTACACTCGTAATGTTTCCTATCTCCATTAAGTGTATTTGATTCCCCGCTGAAGGCGGGTTAGCTGGCAGGACGGAGATCCGACAGCCGCACCAGGGCCAAGAGGGCAGCTTGCGCAAGCATCACTCCGACTGATTTGCCTGGAAACGGATGAAAAGTGGCAACGCTTATACAATTAGAGAGAAGACTTAGTCAGACCTCATTTCTGGAAGAGGTTTGAGCCGCAGCCCTCAGAGAATATTATTAATTCACTACCCTTGCTCGCTCTGCTGAGATATTGGGGTTATATGGCAGTAGATGACAAAATGACATCCTAAGAGGAGGTTGGAAGCACTTGATTAAAAGAATGAAATTTCCCATCGGTCAAAACGAAATTATCTGGAAAGTTTAGGTTAATCTTGATTTTTACATTAAAGCCTTTCTCAGAAGATTCACAACCAGGTGATGGGATGGAGTGATAGAGCCAGCAACTTCAGGTAGAAACTTATCAACAAACTTAGCAATGGTTTCTTTGAGAGTGTTGATGTTTAACACATGTCAATTAATATTGCATTGAATCCCACTTTCAGCTAAAATTGACTAATTAGCTGTTAGCATTGCACTGCTCTTAGGAGTTCCTCAATTTCTGCAGACTCACTTCAATACAACATCCTCCTGTGGAAAATTTAGTTCAACACGCATAGAAAATCTGTTAACCTCTATCTAATTGCTTAAAAATGTGGTTGAAAGGTGAAAAGACGTCCACTTAAAGACGTTTATTGATTACTATGAAGGGTGGTTGAGGTTGGTCATGCTGTCTTTCAACATCTTTTCTTTGGCCTGGACATTTGGCTTTTTCTTGGTAAAAGTGTCCAGTTTTCAGTGTAATTTTATCCCTTAAAATAGGACAGTCTTAAATAGCCGTAAAAAGATGAATATCCAGAGAGATCTGTACAGCAGGTAAAGTAATTATTACTGATAACGCCTTCACAAAAAATACTTCAAAGAATCCAAATCATCCCTTAAAGTCTGTAGAGCTTTTCCAACCTAGACTGATCAATTCACACTTTAGTAATCAACCATGGCTTCATACTTGAACGTGTTGTTTTTTATTTCACCTTTTACTCCCTTTTAAAGGTCACATCTTGATGAAGTTGTCAGCAGCATATCATCTTCAAAATTGAAGAAATAAAAAATGATTTCAGAAAAAGAAAGAAAGTTCACTTCAGGGGCTAAAGGCCAGCTTCCACAGATGTTTACGGATTTCTTCATTTTAAGCTGCAGACAACTCAAAGTTATCTCTGCCTCTGCCTTGATGGAATAACAGCAAATATTACTGGCTGCAGTATCAACTCCATCTGGAAGGCTAAGCTGAATATCTGACTTGCTTGTGCCATATTTTTCTTCAACTCGGGTAAAAAGCTAATCAGTATTTGAAAGACATTTATTTAAATTAAGTTGAGATACGGCTTAAAAGAGAAAAAAATATATTCCCTTAATATGATTAAATTGTGCTGCAGTAATATTTACCGTCATTTTATTCAATGCATGTTCTTTTTTTCTTGGAAATAAACAGGAATGTATAATTGGAGAGCAGATCATTACTTTGTTGGATTCTTTTAGATTTGCATAACATATCCAGTTTTCACCAGAGCTAGATGACAGACAGTCAATAGTTCTTGGTGTAACGGATTCAGTTTAGCTATATACAAGTCAACTTTGGTAAACATCCATCATAGATGTCACGAGCAATGTGGCCTGAGTCCCAAAAATGTAGGAAGTTTTCTGTTATCCATCTTCTGAAATATGATCCTTCTGACTCGTTTAGAATCGATTCTTATACACCTCAAGCAACAAGTTTGTTGCTAGTCTCGGTTGATGAATGAGGAGAAAAAGTAGAGAGAAGAAATAGATTTTTTTGTCAGATTGAATTAAGCAGTACCAGAACCTCCAATTAACCATTTTTCACATGTCAATTTACATTACAAAGGCTGTGGCGTTTGGGACGGCGCCTTCTGAAGAAAAACAAGACTGAGAGGGAGAAAAAGAGGAGAAAGAAGACAGGGGTTAAAAAGGAAGATAGGGGAGATGGGTTTGACCTGAAAGAGACATTGGATAAATGTCAGGAAGGAAATGGCATGAAGACAGATACCAACATAAAAAAGGGAATTGGGAGGAAAGAGAAGGTCACGGGTGAAATAGATAGGAAAAAGTACAAATGACAAAATGATTGATTCTGGTATTTCTTTAAGTCGTATTGTTCAAGTTTTTCACAAACAACTTTGGATTCTTAAGCAACTTTTCAGTTTGATATATTGGAAATCAACGGTAGAACGGCAAAACTTGTGTAACTCTAGTAATTCCGAGGACTCCAAACCATTTTACATTCAGTCATTCACCCAGTCATACACACATTCATGCACTGATGCTACATGGTAGCCACAGCTACCCCCAGACTGACAGAAGTGAGGCAGCGTTTCAATAGGCTCCACCAGCTACCAGACCATCACCGGCAGGCAGGGCGGGTAAGGGCCTGGATGCTAGGGCCCCTCATTCTTCATCAATCAACCCTGCATCCCTCATCCTTCATACCTCATCCCCATGTTCCTCATTCATTATGTTTTGATATCATCAAACAACCTTTTGAACGTGGATTGAGAGGGGAAGCAAACTCCATTTGCTTGGTGCAAATGGAGTTAAAAGGGAGATATTTTGAATATTTCATGTTGTTGTTGGTTAATAGAGTTCCTCTCTTTTGAATTTCAATATTTTGTCAAATTCTTTAAATTCAATAACTTCTAAATTATTCTGCATTGAGTCTCTCAGAGTATTTGATCCAAAAATGGTGGTTTGGAGGAATGACTCAGAAGGCTGTAATACTGTATCCTAGCATCCATTGGAAAGCATATTGCAAAACTTGAGACATATCAAGAAAGGATGGCCAACCTTAACTGACAGAAATGTCAAGAAGTCAGCCAGTAGTGTGCACTCCATAAATCTGACCTTCTAGGTAACAGTGACCAAAAAAGCTACTGTTGAAAAATTTTGCCATGTATCCTTTTCCTTTCATTTCACAATTTTTCACTTTTCCTTGGTTTATCGCATAATATTGTAGTTAAAAGTTAAAGTTTGGTTCTAACGTGAAGAAATAACTATGGGTTGAAATAACAGTGTAAATAAATACAATTCTGTGAAGCAACCAAGTCCCACCCTGTAATCTGTGAGGTTTCAGAGCGAAGTCTCTTCACTAGGAAAGAAAAAAAGGTAGAAGTTCAGCATGGACTTCTGCAGTGGGACACGTAGGATTAAGTGTAGCCCTCTCAGAGGAAATATGGGGAAAGTGTCGCTCTCTCCCTGAACTCAAGCTCAGCTCATATCTTTCACAGCAGCCAGCTCTCCCGCGGTCAGTCTGGTGAAATTGATTGCCCTGCTTGCACTATATGAGCAACAGTCACTTTGGGATTTACTTTGCTGTAAGGAACATCAACCCACTCCACCCTCGATTCCAAATTGATTATAAAACTGTTTTCTGCTGACACTGACACATCTGTGGCTTGGAGCACACATGTATGTGAGAGTGAGTGTGTGTTATCTTTAGAGAGGGAGCAACACAAATTAGAAAGGACTGCAAGATGATGGCAGGTACACTTGAAATTGCAGTTAACATTAACTTTACATGCTAATACGTTATAATGGCATTGAGTGGGGAAATACTATGAAATAATTATCTTTAGTCTTTGTGTTCACAATTTCTTCACTACTGAATGATTTCCGCACTGAGGGATTGTCTCTTAGCAACGGTAAATTCACAACCTACTTTGCTACTGCTGAAAAACTAGTCTGTACAGATAGAATCAAGGTACAACAACTTTGGCATTATATAAAAGAAGATAAGCTTGTTTGGCAAATTATTTAAAAATTTCGCAACATCTGATTTGCCTTGCAACAACCAACACGATGCATTTAAATCAAGTGGGAGCATTTTGCTTCTAGTGCAACAGAGATATATGTAGGCAGCACATCCAATAAAATATGGCTGCATAGAATTATTATGCATTGATCTATATGATTTTATAGACTTCTACAGTCACTTAATGTTACATCTATTATGATATAACTACAAATCTTATAAAAATAATTAGATCAGACAATTAAAAGAGTGACTTTTGGCCAGTTTTATATATTTCATTCAGAAAATAGAACTTAAACATAAAGTCAGTTGTAATTAAGTTGTACTTTTTGATTCTTGATTAAAGGGTAAGTCAGCATGACAAAAATATAATTTAGAAATGATAAAAAAATAATAATAATCTGCTTTATATTAATCAAATCAATGTTCAAGTTTATTTTACCAGGAAATATTTGAATAACATTAAAATATTTCTGTAAAGGCACAGCAGAAAACCTAAATGTCTACATCTTTGATAATAGTCTAGACAAAAAGCACCATCAGGAGCTTTGTGGATGAAAGCGCTTCATTATAAATTCAGTATGTTTTGTTTCCTGCTCCCAATTATCAGACCCATGGAAATGCTGACACAACATGTTTGGCCAGAAACTGAAGTATTAGTTTCATCCGCCTACAAGAGATGCCTCTGAAAAATTATGGTCTTTCTTTCTGTGTGGATTTACAAACGAAATATGGCTTGTTCTGCTGCTTTTATAGTAAGGACCTGTTCCACACTGAGGATTCTTTCAGTCCAAGTTAGTACTTTCACTGGACATTTCAATGGTTCTTATAGATGTAATTGTATGAACAAATGAATGCGATACTTTCAGACATCTGAAAATCATATTAATCTTGTTGAGGTCTGTAAACTTACTAATTTAACTTCTACCTCTCAGTTTTTTTGGCCTTTAGCAAATAGAATTTTTGTAATCCTGCCTCGTCAAAAACATTCTAAATACTAAATGTTTGCAATGTATAATGTATTGATAATTTAGTCTAATTTAATGTCAGACAGGTAAAAAAAATGTAAGGTAGCTTTTACTCATATTATGAATAAACCAAAATTATCTCTGCATTGAAGGAAAATGCATCATCTATCAAATTCTGAGGAGTTTAAAAGATCAAGCACATATAGCAGCGAAGTCCTCTGATTATTTAGCCGAGTATTATTTGAATAATTTGAGAAACCTCAGCAGCTCTTCAACTCCAGCACATTCCAGAAGGAACAATTCTCCTTCCTGTTTTCCCAGCTCTTCCCAGCTCTTCCTCTGTCGTCTTGCCTCCAGCTCTATCACTTTTCCCAAGGATTCTGGTTCATGATCCTCCTGACAGTGATGCTTTTTGACTTTCATCTGGCTTGCCTCCATAATACAATTTTCAAATATTTTCAAATAAGATTTTAAAAATCATATTAGTGAAGAAACAGCATGATGAAAGAAAATGCTATTTGCAATTTTCTGTAGCCAAATGTTTGTTTTCTTTCCTGTAAAAACAAATTTCCCCTTACGTGAGATTTAGTGTTGTGCCGTGTTTGCTTCTGTTTATTTTCATGCTCTCCACTTACTTTACCCCAAGAATCTAGTAGGCTTAAAAATATTCCATGAAGAATCGAAACTATCCAAGGGCACAGGTGGGAAAATGTTTCATATAATGGCAGCTGAAGAATCCAGACGGAGAGAGGAGGAGACAGGAGGGGTGTCTGTGGAGAAGGTCACACTATAAAAAGATGTCTCCTTGCATTTAGACCCTGTTCTGCCCAGAATATTACAGGCTCAACAATTCAAGTAATTCACAGGGAACCCTTTATTCACACAGCCTTAGGTGAGCAGCACAAAGGAAGAAAGAGCTCCGTATTGATGGCTCAACTTAGTCGGTCTAAAACCAGTTCAGACACAAAGGCATATTTTCTGAATGTTTTTTCAGGTTAAAAAACAGTTGACTTTATTGGCTGTTATTTCTTTATTACTATACATTCTAAAGCATACATAATTAAAATGGAAGCTTTGTATTTAAGCCATAATTAAAACTGATATTGGAAGCAGTGGGGGTATAATGGAGGGGTGCAAATTTGAAGGTCCCTAGGAAATGTGTGACTCTTCTTATATGTTTATGTAGATGAACCAGAGTTTCACATGGAACTATTTCATCTCTGCCAAGATTAAAATTGCAGGTGCTCCTCTCTGCTTGTTCATTTATTTAGGCTTCTGAGGCCAGATGGACAAAGCCTACTCACTTCAACTGTATGCACAAAGACAGAAATCTGCATATTGCTTGCTTTCACCAGATTTATAGGCAGTGCACGTATGATTCCGCTTTAAGTCTTAAACATAGTATGCATTCACCTGCTTAAGCTCGTCTTCCACTCCCATATTAAGGCATGGATAGATGCAGACACTCCCTCTGAGGTATTTGTATCATAAAACCCCCTCCTCTCTCTCCACATCAACCTAAAGGTTCAGATACATAAAATAAACACACAGAAAAAGAAAATATAAACTGATATTGCCCTTGAAGAATTTCTGAAGGTTTCTAGTTTCTCCAGAGCAGCAGCTGTTATAGTCTGCCGTCACACAGGCTTTAGTTATGTGTACCTAAAGCAGTCGTCTTGCAACTGGAAGGTTGTAGGTTTGATTCCAGCGTCCTTCTGCCATGTGTTGATGTGGAACTGAGCAAGACACTTAACCCAAAATTGTCTACCAATCGGTGCATAAATGTGTGTGTGTTTGTGAGAGTGAATGGGTGAAAGTGGCTCTAATGTAAAGTGCTTTGACTGGTCAAAATGACCAGAAAATGCCATAAAAACTCCGTTTACTATTATTCATAGCACCAACAATTAAAGATGAGGTTTTTATAAAAGATTAAACTGGAATAATATTCTCTTGCAGCTGCTGTGACATTGTCACTGCTTCATTATATGGTAAGAAACATGCAATCCTTTTTCCCCATTAAATATTACTATAGTAGGCTAATAGGACACCAGAATGTTTATATGTGTAGTATAAAGAAATTAATGAACTGCACTCAATCTGACTCCTTATTGTTATTTGAGCTCAGAAAAAAAAATGTTTGCACGGTGTTTTGTGTCTTATCCCTATAAAATATACAGACTGTAAAGGTATTCCAATTCTATGTTTTTATGTTACAATCACAAATAATCAAAACAACAATGTATTTCATTGTGATGTTAAAGCTCATAATGCTGGAGTAGAAGAAAATCTATATGTTTTTGTGAGTACATAAAAATGACCTTTTCTCTGATAGCCCTAAATACAAAATACCCCAACTTATTTTCTTTAGATTCCACCATAAAAAGTAAATAGATTAGTAAATAAATAATAGTAAATAATGCCATGGTGGTGGCAGCATCATGCTGCAGGGATGTTTTTATTCAGCATGGATGGGAAAGCCGGCCAGAGTTGATGGGAAGATGGATTAAGTTAAATAAGAGCTGAGAGAAAATCTGTTGCCTGTTCTTTCATCAACAGGGTAATGATATCAAATATGCAGCTAAAGTTACAAAAGGAAGGGTAAAATTAAAAGACAGTAATGTGTTAAACTGGCTCAGTTAATGTCCAGACTTAAATGTGTGGCAAGACTTAAAAACCATAAGCTCCTCATCCAATCCTTCCTATGCTGACATATATTTTAAAGAAGAATGGAAAAAAAACGATCCTCTAGATATCTATAGCTGGAAGAAACCCCAAGAGATATGCAGCTCAAATTGCAGCATATATATTTTTCAAAGGCTGACAAAAGTGATTTAAATTTTTTTATAAGAGCACAATAAAATAAAAATAAGTTTTGGACTGTAAGCTTAAGAGCTTTAAGGAATGAATACTACTGCAAGGCACTCCAACTGTTTTCGTGATACAAACAGCTTCAGTAAAAACATAGGATGCAAGAGATTTCTGCCCAGAAAACCCAAACTTTCCTCATGTTCCTAGGATCAAAAGTAAATGGATATTTAGATCCAACCACCCATATATGTTTTTTTATAGAGCTGTTTGACAAGAGGTCACTGTTCTTATGAAACATCATGCTGAGCCAAGGTTAGCCTCAGCATGATGTAACATTTTGTCTTTAGTTGCAGGGATGATAAAATGTTAAATCAAATGAGTTGATGGCAGTCTTCCATCTGGCTAAATCTTTATGAGGCGCTTCTTGCTTTGACTGTTCTAGTATCCAAGGCATACTAGAACAGCTGGACAGTATGTAGCTCCTGAGATGAGCATCCTGAAGAAGATTTTTTTATTTACAGGCAGTCGGGCCAAGTCAGTCAGGACAACTCCTGAATGAGGACCAACACAAGCAGTCAGGAGCTGGCAGGTAAAGAATCGTCACAAGAGATACCTTCCACTGGCTGCAGCAGAGCAGATGATCTAACAACTTACAATGCTAGAGCACGTAATAACAAAGAAAAAGTTGGGAACAGATGACACACAAAAAGAAAATTTTTTGAAAGCATTCCTATTCAGAAATGCTGCCAGTAAAGAAAAACTAAAACTAGATGTCTAATTCTCACTCCATGGAGGATTTTTTACATATTCGTAAAGACATTTTTCAATCTATACAACATGTGGCCATCATCGATGCACTAAAGAGATCTTATACTGCATTTGACGTTAAGATATCAGTAGTGAAAAAGTACTATTGAAGTCTTTCACTTACCACGTTTTTCATTTTTAATTCATGATTATGACCTATTTCATCTTTTCTGTCTAGACATTTTGCAAATGCCAGCAAGTACACTTTCTCTTATTGGCTATATTGCAGACTTTATAGCTGTAAATCTCATTTTGCTGGTCCTATACAGAAAGAAGGGAACATCTGAGAAAATGGGGCTCATGGGGGATCTGTCGAGACCACTTAACTCTCATTCTGTGTCTTGGTAATTACACCTGAAATTGGGGGAGCCAAGAACACCCGCAGCCCCGCAGTATCCAATTTCTCTGCAGGTCCTTCATGTGCATGTACACACACGCAGTCACACGCACACACAGTACACAGTACAGACGAAATGAATTGACTATTACACACAAACACACGGACACACACCCCAACACACATAAAATCCAGTAGACCTATTTTTTCTCTACATCTCGTTTCCTTTCCCTTTCGCTGTCCCTTCCACCGCCAACTCTTGTTTCCTATTTCTTCTGGCCAGCTTTGTATCTATTAGGTGTGACATTTCATTCGACTTTTTAATCACCTTTCTCTTCTCTGTCCTTCTGGAGCCAAATAACTTCACAGATCACGGTCATAAACACATACATTCCATGTCAAGACCTGGATTGATGATGTTCAATGGTTTGATGATGTTCCAGCTCATACAGTGGGGGAAAAAGTATTTAATACATCAACATTTTTTCTCAGTAAGTTTATTTTTAATGAGCCTTTTGACATAAAGTTCTGCCAATAATTCTACACATACAACAAAAGCAAAACAAATGTCCATAAATTAAGTTTTGTGGAATAAAATGGTTTGATAAATGTAAGAAATACTGAGTATATTAAAAAAAGATGCAACAAGACAAAGACCCCAAAAATAGATGGAGTCTGTCAATATTTAGAAAGGAATCTTGTTCCCTATTGGTGGAAATTAATATATGTGGATTTACTCTGACATTGTGCCCTGAAAAAAGTTCCTCATTATCATTATATGAAACGAGAAGCAAAGAGTTCTCTCTAAAGAGCTTCACAACCTTTTTATTGCAAGTCATCCTGGTGGCAGTGGAAATATTTATGAACTTTAAATGGTCCAGAGAGACCTTTGGGGCCAACTTGAAGAAAATTATAATTTTATCTTAAACCTGCTATGACTAGGTGTTCCTCACGATCTACCTTACACAGATATTTTTATTAGAGGTTATTAAAAGTCAAAGACCAGTTGTAGAGAGCCTCAGATAGACCTGGAAGTAGGAGATACAATTTTTCATTCAAGAAAACTAGACAATAACAGTCACATGCCATGAACTCTATCTACACTCACCATACCAGAATTGCCCAATCATTAAATTCTATTCCAACTGAAAATCATCAGTTACTTCAATATTTGGAAGCAGATTGACTAGAAGAAAAGGTCAAACTTACATGTGTAAAGTAAGTCTTGAAATTATCATCTACAAATCAAATCATTTTTAAATATGTTTCAGTACATGTGTTCAATATTTTTCCCCTGTGTCATTGTTTGTAACTTTACTATGCTTTATTTTGAGTCTGTGAATGTGCGGATTATTTTGGTTGTCATCAACATCTGGTATGAATTTAATAGCCAGTAGCAACAAAAACTATATGGGTTATGCGTTTTTCTACAACCAGTTGAGAATAAGTTCATCTTTCATTCGCTGAGCTGTCGCCCCGTAACCTGGGTCACAAATATCTGTATCATGACAGGCGTTTCATCCCTCCAAATGCTGCGTTCTTGAAATTTAGCTGCCATGATGAAGAAAAACAAACATGGATGTATTTTTTTTTTTCCTAGAGAAACACTGCTGGTGATGTGACAGCAAGTCAAATATATACATTCAAAGTCTCAATCTTACTGTGGCCCCAACCAGGGACACCCACAGGCACTCATGCGAGCGACTGCCATGTTGTATCGGCTGCAATCACTCTTATCTCTCTCTGGAGAATGTCTTTGGTTGTCCTTGGAGAGGAGCAGTCAGGGATGAAGGGAGGCGGTCCGCGAACGGTGGAGAGCGAAGAGAGGAGTTGGAGAGGTTGGACTCCAGGCATTTGTATTCCTCACTGCTAGTCTGTGACGATCCTGGAAAAGTGACAAAGGCAAAAAGAGCAAAACACAAGCACAGCGGGGGATGTTGGCAACGCCATGGCAAAATCAATGCTTAGATGACTTCACTGGCTGGTGCAGATGAACTGAGACGGATTTCTGATTTAAACTTGTGCAAAGTAAATATTTTTAGGCTGGAGTTCATACGAATGATTGCATGAGATTAGATTTATGTATTAATCCATAAGTAAAACATAACCATAGTAAAACTTAAACTGATCAACTACAAACACAAGCAAGAACCAAAACACAAACAGCTCTGAATCATCACAAAATCAATATAACCATAAAGTTTTTCAGTAAGTAAAGTATGAAGTATTTCAAAATGTTTTGAATTCAGAACACAGTGGTCTAACGCCAGCTGAGGACATGGCTCCTAGAAAATGCGACTAACTGTGGAAACTTCACACTGAACGTAAAGCAGCATAGATTCTCTGTGTCTCTCCTTTCTTCCTCCAGACTTTGGGATCTTGATGTCCACATCTTGTGAATCTCCACGTAAACTTTTTAACATTATTGATTTCCATGTTGCTCACCTTTCTACCACACTTTTCCTTCCACTAAACTTTTCATGTATTTGGATACAGCACTCTGAACAGCCAGCTTCTTTCAAAATCTATTTCTGGGATTTACTCTACTGGATAGTGAAGGCTATAATATAACATTTCTGCATTAAAAATGCTAACAATTAATTACCTGTAAATCATAATTTGTAGAAATAAATCTTTGAAATACATCCTTTTGTGTAATTATAAGCTATAAAAACAATATTTTGAATTGAATTCTCACATATTTGTAGGGATCTTGGTTTTTCTTGTGTTTATTTGAGTTTCTTTGTGTGTTTAGTTTGGTTCTGTCTCTGTGTTTCTCCGTGATGTCCTGTCTCTCCCTGTGATTGCCTCCCAGGTGTGTCTTATTCTGTGATTACCCTCCCTGTGTATTTAAGCCCACCTGTTGTCTTTGTCTTTTGTCGGGTCCTCGTCGTATGTCGTCGTTCGTCATGCTTATCCTTGTGCTCTGTGTTTTCCTGGACGTTTCGTTAAAATCACATATTCTATAATGACTTTCTGGACTCCCCAGTGTCTTCCTCACCTCACCACAACTCAATTCATGACAATATTGGAGTCCTTTCATTTAAAAAAGGTGAACTGAAGTAAAACAGATATCCTTTTGACATTCAGATAATTAGTTTTGTCTTTTGTACCAATCACACACAGTTCAGGATGTTTATAAAGTGAATTTAAGCAGTGTGAATAAAATGTTGACGAAACTGCAAACAGACATCACTGGATCACTTCTCTGGTCAATAAACTCCTCGCAAAATTCAAGCCAGTGTTCGATTTATGTGTCATCGCACTTAGCTGATGATCTCAACCGGAATGACTCAAAAATCTATACGTCAGTAGGCAAAAGCTGTACTTGATTAGGTTCATCAAAATGATGGCTTGACCCTAAGCAAGTAGTTTTTTTAGTGGCTTGAAACATAAGCAGGTGCTTGTCAGTAAGTGATGGACAAGATGCGACCCTAAAAATGAGCCACAGACGGTGTAAACGATCTCAGGGAAACATTATTGATCCGGCTGCTAAGTGGCTCAAAAAGCATCTCTAACGTCATTTTGTCATTAGAATACATAATGGCTTTTTCTGAGCTTGTGCTTTTTAACCAGACAAGTGTGCATAGTTGGACGCAGACACACTACGGAGACGCACTGGTTGTTTAAATTATTAACTGGGAGTAATGGGAGCTTAACTTTCAACTAGTGTGGAACTGTCACTGTGAGTGATATAAGGTATTGATTGGGAAATTAGCTATATCACCATCTAAAATCTAATATTAATCACTTCTATGTTTAAATATTCTTGTAAAATTTTGCTTAAATGACACAGACACACTCTTTTGTCTGCTTTGATCTTGCAATTTTGATAGATTAACAAAAGAACATAATCCATCATTTTTTGTTGTAATTTTAACGAGCAGGTGTAGTTGTCTTTTTTTTTTTCCTTTGTGTACTTGCAGTGACTTAGAGGTTGTGATTGGATTTTAAGTTTATTAATTGTTGTTCCATTTATGTCTGGATCGAGGGAATTGTAGGAATGCAGCCTCACTACTCCTTAGTAATTTATTTAGTCATGCATTGTGTTTTCCTTATTGAATAACTTGTTGCCAAATTGTTTTGCACAACCTTCCTGTGGGAGAGGAGCTGGAACACACAACGTTACACTCACTGGTTCTGTTTGGTCGTTTGCTGTGATCTGGAAAAACAAAAGGCAGCACAGAGGTTATGGCACTGCAGCATCTGTTTACTTAGGCATTTTAGTTGATTGGTTGATATTTTTGCCAAATTTTTCACAATGTGCATAATATGCATTCCTGCTTTGTAAAATCTCTCAGTCGCGAGGGCTGGAAGGTGATCAGATTCAGTTTGGAGTTCAGCATAGTTCCTGGAAGTAGCTTTTATACACTGTACTTTTTACTTTTACTTTAATATTATTATTATGAAGTACTGCCACTCTTACTTGAGTAAAATTACTGGATTCTCTAGCCACTAGTAATATCTAGTAAATTAAAAACATATACATTTTAAACAAAACTGCACCAGAAACAGACACAAACTTTCTTCCTTATACACAAGTTTTATGTTGAAGTAATGTTTCTCTTACTTGAGTACAAGTTTTGGGTACTTTACCCACCTCTTGATAATTGTGAAGTTCATCAAAAGGTTGCCCAGAAAAGCCATAAAAATGTGAGATTCACAACATCCAAGTGGGATAAAGGTAATGCAAGACCTAAATAGAGAGATAGACATCCTACAAAAGCTCACCATTAAGCTGATACATAACTAAAAAAAACACTTGAAACATGTGTTATCTTGCTAATTTAATAACACTGTTGTTTTCTTTGCTGCGTCTCCTCACAGCACACCTAACTACCTGGAAATAGAGCACCATCTGTGTTGGGTATCTTCACCTGCAGGAAAACCACATTAGCATTAAGTGGATGTAAATTTGATACATCTGCAAAAACCGTATCCATTTGCTTCTTGAACGAGGGTCTGTAGTTGTCAGTCAGCTATACTGTCTCCCACTGGGTGCCAGTGGAAATTGCCCTTCTGAATTTGCATACGCCGGTTTGCATGTGTGCATGTCGATGAAGTCGGCGGATCAGAAGCCCGGCGGCCTGTCTAGCAGATGCCCTGACCTCTGTGATGCTTTGTCAGAGGTCTGATCAGACCAGGGCAGAAAGGTGAGTTCAGACGTCAAAAGTGGGGAATTAGCATGGAAAGATGCTCTTGCACATACAGATATCTTCACAAATAAAATATTACAAATTATCAGAGAGAGCAGAGAGGTTGAGCGTTGTCCAAGTCCCTGCCTCGTGGAACCATTTTATTTAATGAGTCCTCCACAGAAAATGACTCAGCCTGTAAAATAGTTTATGGTTGAGGCCCCTCAATATAAGTCACAGTTTATCCTTTGAAATCATTTACTTTAATTAAATATATTGTTACTAGACAGCTCCCTGGAGGTAATATTTTATCCCCTGGTATTAATCATGTTCATTCAGACGGGACATGACTTGTATCTTTATGAAGGAATAATAAATTTAGTCTCTTCAGAGGGGGAAATAATCTTTCAATTGCTTTCATGTTGCATGTTTTCTTCTGATTTGCTTTAGTCTTTTTTGAAGGTGAGGTACCTATAAAAACGACAAACCCTCTAGAACACAATAAAATTGTCAGAACTTTCCTGCGGCAGATTGCTGTGAACACAAGGATATTTTTAGTAGACAAAGTTCAGTTTCTCTCAATCTGCCTGGTAACCCGTTACATTGGTCTATAAGGATACTGGCTGTTCTCTCAGGGGAGGAACTGTCACAGTGGGCTTTCTGTCCTGAAGACAAGATAAAATATGAGCCAGACTTCACATAGACCCCAACTTCTGTATGGGCAAAATGACTATTTTTGCTCATAGTACAGCTGGACCAAATTGAATATCAGTTCATTATAAAGCCTTCTATGATGAGATAAATAGTCTATCACATATGACTGCATGCAAATCACTCCGCTCTGTTGGAAGAACATTTAGTTCCACCCCAAAGCCATTTTCTTTTGATTTGGAAGAAAAGGGGGCCGATCACTCTTCCTTTTAAACAAGTTAGGATAAGTCTATGGGCTATGCAAAATATGTTCATTACAATTTTTGCACAGTCATTCTCAGATGAGATTTAACTTGCTCTCTTTTGCATATTTTGAGCTTGTTTCAGAATTATCTGTTTTAGGGCTCTGTTACTTTTATGCAAATAAGCTGTTGCTGACCGAACCAGAATCGCATTTTATATATGTAAAAATAGCTGGAAACAGATGCAAAATTCTACCACCATACATCTCTGACCCAGAAGCACAAGAGGAGGTGGGGGGAGCTCTGCTTGCATTGTTTGGTAAGGGGCCATGCATGCAGATTGTGATGTCATAATTGGGAGCTTTTTGAAAAGGCTCCTTTATTCCCAGAAATAGTTCAGTGGGATTCGTCCCATTGAACTGTTTTACTCCAGTTGAATTTTAAACGGGCCAACCAGCAAATAAGGAGGAGGAGGATTTGTGAATGATGATGTTTATTTAATACATTGTTTTAAAATTGTAGTCTGTTGTTTGGCTCTGACAGCAGATAATTTGAAACTTTGACATTTGTTCTGAGCACAATCCGACGTAAGTACCTTTGGATACCCCAGAATAAGACTAGCCCTAGATTTCTATTGTTTTTTTTAATAGTAACATGATTCAGAGTGAAAATTTGTGATTTAAAATAAGCTTATACAAGGAAAAATGTTATAAATGAACTTCATAAAGATGGCTGCTTCCATATTTTTGAGTTAGTTACATCGGTGCACTAGAAGCATTTTAACATTTTGTCTCATACTTCTATTCCACCACTTAAATACATATTTTACAGTGACATTGATTTAAATTCAGAGGGACAATAGCTGAGATCTAGCTGAACCTTTTCCAGCACCGAATCAAAATTATGTGAGAAATTCACAGATAGTTTCTGAATTTAAGAACTTGAAAATAGATTTCCACACAAGCATTTCATAGCTTTGATGTCAGCTCTAAGATGCAAAAACAATCTGTCTTAGAACTGGTTTGATTATGTGAAGTGATATAATTGTGGTTTTAATCTGCATTGATCAGCATTGTGTGCAAAGTGTCATGATTTCAACCTAACAGCCTGAGAATTACAGCTACTCTGGGACAAAAGTGAGCAAGAGAATAGGAAGGATATAAGACAACCGCCTGCAGCTCTTCAGCTTTCACAGCACATAAAGATACACCCAATAAACTCCTGCTACTTATTACTAGGTGGCTGTTTCCCAGAGAAAACAAGCTGTGGTTTCTCTGTGGAAAATGTGTCTTCTGTGCGCTTCATTGTCAGGTTAACAAACACGTGGACTTAATCAGCTGAGAGTTGTGTAAATAAACTGCATGTACAAAGTGAATATTTTAATGGATATCTTAGAATCACCCCTCACCCCCAACAAATTCCAACATCTTTTATGCCATCTTAAAATGCACAACCACACACAACACCTAACAGATGAATTATTAACACATAGGAAACGTGAACATATTTTTCTTGTCAATTGTGTCAAGCGTACTTAAGCAAAAAGATGGGTTCCAGGCATAAACACATGGGCGTTACCTTTGCATATCTGTGAGCCAGCAAAACTAAGTGTCATATTTTCTCACAAAGCAGGTAAATAAATTGTCAATTTAAACTGGAATGGAAAAGAGGAAAGGAGCAAATGATCTAATTTTAGACTTTATTCTGCCTTTTTTGACGCAGGAAACTAGACACTTTTTTTTTTTTCTTCATTTTTCCAGCAGCAACATGTTAAACAGTTGGATGTTTTATGTTGACAGTCTCAGCGCTCAGACTGTCATCTTTATCCACTCACTGAACCGAAGCATCTTAGGAAATCTGCTTTGTTTTGTTCGGGTCAATGACTTGACACAGGTCAGTGCAGCTGGATAGCAGGTTTGGATGTCACCTCCTCCCATCCAAAAATAATATGCTAATAAGACATTTGTAAGCTGATACCAAGGAGAGAATTTTCTCAGAAGATTCTCTTTTTTAATGACTGCTGAATATCACTTTGACAGTTCCTAGAAAGATGTTGAACTTTTCTTATTTTTACTTGCACTCCTCAATAAAAGATTCTACTTCTTTTATGATGTCCTTGTTTACACTTGAAAGTCTTCACAGACTCCCACCCAAAAGAAAGTGATGTGAAGATTGCAGTCTAATTGAGCAAGACTGCTGAAATCTCTTCTCTGTTGTTCATTCCACAAGATAAAGAGTTTACCTCATGCCATGTGTGTAATGAGGCTGTGGTAATAGCCGCCGGTGGCAAGTCACCCACCACAGGACTGCCTGGACATCCTCCTGTCTCCCACACTACTCGTCCTACATCCATCATCTTCAGCGTGTAATCATCCTTCTGAAAACACAACCGCTATAAAGTCTCCAGGATTCACATCAGCAAACTCAGGAGGAAATTATTTATCATTCATAGCTCCATGACTGTCAGATCCAGGCAGTCTCTCACCTGTATTTTTTCAAGGGACGTCTCAGAAGTCTTTTGGCCTCACTCTCTCTCTCATTCTATTTTTTCTCCCTCAAAACATAAAACGAGGATGAGAAGCCCATTGTCTCGTGATGATTTCCCTCGGGAGAAGCCCATTGAGTGCTACTCAGCTGTGTCTAATTTGTCTGGGAAGGTGTTGGAGAGGTACTCAACACTGCTGGGTGTTCATGTTTTGTGGCATGTGAAATGTGGCGCCGGATTCCCTTAGCAACATATTGTTTTTGTATATAAAGAGTGAGGAGTTTACATATCCCAGTGCAAGACAAAGGCAGAGCAGTGGTGGTTATAATCACCTGGAGGATAAGTAAATGCTTTCATACATCTCTAAAGAGAATATTATGACTCCCTGCACCTGTAGGGATTTGGTTTGGCTTCAAGAGAATTCAGTGAAGTATAAAAGGTAAACAGCCACATTGAATTTGTTGAATCAATATGCAATTACAAGACAAACAAGTTATTGATACCCCTGAAGTTTCTGGGGAGCAAATGAACCATAACATTAAAATACAAGGTAGAGATCAATGGATAAAGTCACTTCTGTGTGTTTAAAAATCATGTCACATGGCCTTTTTTTAAATCCAGCAGTATCATTTTCTTCATCTTAAGTACTATCTTTATTTTGAGGAGGTATTAATTGGACTAACTTTTGATTTATTGCGGATTTATAAATGCCCTGGCTCATTTTTAATTAGAGAAATGTCTGCATGCAGTTTACTGCCCTGAAAAACAGCAGCACAGCACTCTGAGAATCACTTTGGGATTTAATTATCAAACAGGCCCATCAATGAACACTCTTAGTCTATAACTGCTTCCTGCCAGCTTCCATCCATGTGCTGTGAGAGCAAGGCAGGATGCATTTGCTTGCCTTCGAGCTGTGCATTTTAAATAGGGCATCATCGGGTTTGGAAGATACGAGTCAAGACATGATTGAGGGCACGTCCATCACTGGATTTGGCTCTGACAAGTCGTGGAAGCTTCAATCAGCCAGTTATTGGTTTTGATGCAGCTTTGCCAGTCACTGCTGCTGATGCATGTACAGTGCTTTCAGTACTGCTGGAATGTTTTTCACATTTTACAACCACAAATTTCAGTGTATTTTATAGGGATTTTATGTGATAGACTTACACCAAATAGTGCATAATTGTGAAGTACACAGTAATGGATAAATGGTTTTTAGAATGTTTTACAAAGCTAAATTAAGATTAGCAGCAAAAAGACAGATAAAATCTATAAAAGAGCTGCTGAAATCCACAGATTAGGTTGGAGATTCTGTAGGTAGGAATTATATTTAATGTATACTACACAAATCTGGTCTTCATGGAAGAGTGGCAGTACAAAATCCATTTGAACAAAGCTTACTCATCAGTTAGAATGGTCCGGCCAAAGTCCAGACCTGAATCCAATTCAGAATGTGTTGCAGGATTTGAGTGGTGCCACAAGCTCTGAACACACGAATAGGGGCTCTGGCATTGATGCGAGATCAAAGTTAGGCATGAATGTTAGTGTGTTACAACCCAAAGGAATTGTCCCTTCACATTTGAACAAAAAATATGCCACGTACTGTCTACAACTACAGTTGTAGACAGTACGTGGCAGACATATATGTCTACCTGTCTGCAGCTAAGCTATTAATTGAAATTCCTCTGTACACCCAGAGCCTCAGTGCATATCACCATCCATCACAGGGCTTGCCCTAATAGGCTGCCATGAGACCAGTTTTTAAGATTGCGAAGTTCTCCTTATCACACACTAGACACAGTTTACCTGCTCTGCTGGAGACTTTCTTTGTCAGTCAGAGAAAACATTCAAAATTAAAATTAAAATGAAAAAGAAAATGAGGGTGTCTGCAGTGGGGGGTATCCAATCACCATAACCTCCAGCAAGGCAATCAATATGAGTTTAACTGTTGGCAATTCTCACTTTGGTAATTATGCTTTGGAATAATGAAATCGTATTCAAGGAGAGGCATGACTGACATAGCAATCATTCTGCTGCGGCTCAGGCCACGAGGAACATATGTGAAAATACTGTATGTTTAAAATTAAAATGAAAGAGTTCATGTTCTTACTTTAGAGCGACAATAAAACTCAAAATGTTGAGTTTCTGTTGTTGGACTTTCTCTAACCTTATCGGCAGTACCGCAGTGGGACACAGCAGTGTGGGACTGGATAATATTGGGGCAAAAAAAGGAGAGAAGAGCAGCAAATTTTCATCCGTCAGAGGCCATTGACTGTTTCACACTGACTGAGGAGGCAGACTCGTGAACCATTCTGCTCTGATTCATCACAGTCACACACAATGCACTCACAAGCCTAAACGACCGTTATTACGCAGCGACAATAGTGAGAGTCATTCTCAAGAATACGACTCATAAGCACCATTTGAAGAATAGTTTTTGCTCTACCACAGATGCAGAGTTTTGTTCATGTAAGTTGTGTATTTAGGAGAACAGAAGCTAGAAATATGTTGTTTGGATTTTTCACCCCCTCACTGTCCTTTCATGGTCTTCCTAAACACCATGGATCACTAAGAATAAATTGTAAATGCTCCGTTTCATTTGAAGCAGGGCTTCACAGCATCTTATGCATTCCAAGTACACACTTGGATTCCGCTTAATAGGCAGTAAATCCTCATTTTGCATGGTGTGACAGCACGGGTTCTATCAAACTGGGTGACATACTTAGCAGGGTTCAAAAGGTAACATGTCGACTGGAGTGCTTTTCTTGGCAGCAAATGTGATGCATCCAGTAGAGTGACAGAAGAATCAACAAACCAAGACTGACAGGATTTTGGGGGGATTTAATCACGTATTTTCTAAATAATTCAGAACAACAAATATGTTCAGACAGAATTTAAAAAAATGAAAACTACAAGGAGACAGTTTCCACTGCACTCACCCCCCTCTAACAGCGTTGCATCATTTTTAAATAGTTGTGTTGACCTTTACTTTAAAAAAAAAAAAAAAAAGAAGTTCATGTATCTTTAAATTCTGCCTTCTTTTGAAGCTTAAGAAATACCTTCTGAAAAAAGTTTGGAAGTAGAATGGTCTTTGCATTACCAGGACAATACTGAGTTGCATAGAAGAAGAAAAAAATCTATGTAATTATTTTTAATTTGGCTTGATGTTTCTTTTATGCGTAGTATCATTAGCACCAAAACAATGAACAGGACCACCATGGCCCAGTATAGCATTTCTATTTTTTATTTTATTTTTTTTTTATTTTTGCTTTGTATAATAGCAATGGTAATTGTATGTATCTCATCTCTTATTATGTATTTTTCACCTTGTTTTTATTATTTATGTTGAAAATGTCTGCGGATTGAAAGCAAAGTGGAAACAAAGTCAAATTTCTTGAATTTGTGCACAAACATGGCAAGTAAAGCTGATTCTGATTCTGTCTTGACGTTTTATGTTTTCTATTATTTGTACTCAACTGCCAAAGCTTAAAATGAGGCTTCATTTGTTCTTTTAACTTACATATAATTCAAAATAAGACTGACCTTATTTTTTTATATGCCCTATATAAATATAAATTTTGTTTCATTATAAATTAGATTAGATCTTCTACGTTTCCATCCCTCAGAAGCTGATCCAAACTTTTACCTGAGCACTGCAGTATTTTATCACCTGCAGATAAAGTGACTTTCATATTTTCTTGAAGCATTACATCAGTCATTTATATTCTATATAAAACATTCAGGACCAAGGAAGGGGTCTTGAAAATGATTTGCATGGCACTGCGGTAAAGTTCTTATTGATACTGCTCTACAGCTTTGTTAACCTAACATTGTGGTAATGCAACTTTTATATAGATACAGTATATTAGATATAAATTTATAAAAGCTACTGAGAGGTATTTTTCTTACTCAAAAGTGTTTTTCTAACACTGGTTATTTTTCATTATTTGGGGATCTACACATCTACATATTCAGCATAAAACACATACTTTTAGCCATGAAAACAAAAACTATTGCTGTGGTGCAGCCATTTGTGTCTTTCTTTGCATATTATTGTGATTGTGATAGTGATTTCAAAGTAAATTCTTCAAACAGTTTTTCTGTGCTGGTTTAGAGGTGCTGCTCAAATAATATTTGGTGTCAATTATGGTACATCTGTCAGGATCTGTAACCATGACAACAAGAAAGCTGTTTCAAAAAGACTTTTGCAAAGCCCACGTTATGCCCGAAATATGACCCCAAACCGAAACGAACTGCAAAAGAGATATGCTGGATGTAGAGCAGGAGTCCAAATTGAAATTTAGGGAAGGACATAAAAAAAAAAAAATCCTCTCCTTGATGTAACGGGGGTATGTTGGATAATTGGTATGTAAAGTGAGAATTGTACCTTTTGAATGCCAGTCAGGAATGCAACATTCTGTCATTATTATGTCTTTTAGCAAAACAGGGAGGCAAGAACATAGTGTGCTCTCCATCACTTTTCTTCACAGCGGCAGCAACAGCAAAAGGACCGATAACAAAAACAATTGTGTGATCCTGGAGCCTTTGTGAAGACTTGGTGTCTCAGCACCACATGCATTCAGCTGTTTATGTATCTGCAAGGAGTTTAGCAGTCTTCTGTTTTGATGCTGCGTGAGAGTTCATCATCAGTTGCTGCTACCCATCTTTGCAAATTTCAGATCTTTCTCCCTGTCCTTACTACATCTCCCCCCTTCAAACGGAATGTATGTAATTACCTGGTACAAGAATTTTATAACATTTGGTGATCATAATAAACCTTTTATTCATTACACCACTCAGCGGACACAGTATAGTATTTAATTCAGGCTACTGCAGATCCCCTTTAGAGTAAAGTAGACTATTTAAAACAACCAGAGGTGACATCCATTCTATTTCAAGATGAGATACGAAATGAAGTTGCCTCCAGCCTGCACTTTGAGTGACATATATTGGAAAGTAAACAAATTTACATAGTCAGACAGAATACAGGGGGCGTATTTTCACTCATACACATATGAATAGCTGTCCCCAAAAAATAGTACACACTGCTCCAAAGCATCCTGTGTGTTTTGTTTATCTGTTTTCTGCAGTGTCAAACCCTTTGAACTTTTCACATTTTGTCACATTGCAACCACAAACGTCACTGTCGTATTTATCATTTTAACAACATCACATGACACAGGAAGGAAATGGGTTGTGGCTTTAAACAAATAAAACTGGAAAAGTGTGGCATGCATATGTATTCAACCCCCTTGACTTCTTCACTCCTAAATGAGTCCAATGCAACAACGGCACCTAATTAGTAAATAAAGTGTAAATAGCTGTTCCGTGTATCCTTAAGTTGTGCCTTATAGTGAATTATACGATTTATTACAGAATAAACAACATCATAAAAATACAGAAACAAAGGACTATATAGTCCACTTTACCGCTAAGTGTCTAGGAACCATGATGACATGTAAATAGCACGTAAAAACAAGTATTAGAGCATCACAATGGCATTAAAGTCCGTTTGAATTAATACATTTTAAGCTTATTCCTCATCATGGGAGCAGCAGCAGCAATAGAGCTAGCAGCCCACTAGCTTGAAATTGTGAAGAATTTGCCCAGTACCCTAATCTGACAGTCCAGGCAAGGAGAGCAGTGGCGGTTCTAGAACATACCGAAATGGCCAATAAGGCCATGGAACAAAAGAATGGAATAAAAAGAAAAACAGAGCAATATTTTATTGTTTAATATTAAGTGAGCCAAAGAGTCACTTGCAGCTCCAGAGTTTCAGGTTGCACCTCATTGGTGACAGCTGTGATCCTGTCTCAATTCAACTGAAGTTAAAGGTGCAACACTTTAATTCTTAATTTTTTGCTAAAGTAAAATTGTGAGTCTAAACATAAAATTGTTCCAAGGGACCGATTAGTTCAAGTTTCTGTGCCAGTACAGTTGATTTAGTATTATGTGTTAAGTATGGGACCTACTTCCACAGGGTAACTGGCCCCTGTTGGCCTCTGGCTAGAACCGACCATGAAGCATAGTTCAAAATATCATTCTTCTCACCCGTCTTAACATGGAAAAAGTCTAGGATCAGGACTTAGTTCTGGGCCAGGACCTAGTTTTGATCCTGGGAATGCTGAGTAAGCAGGTCTCCGAAGACCTGAAGGGTGTATGTGGTTTGTACATAACAAGCAACTCAGAATTATATTTTGGCCCAAGGCAATTTAGTATTGCATAGGCCAATAGCAGAATTTTAAATTCTATCCCTTCACAGACATTGACCATCTCAGCAAGAGCCTTAAACAAACAGCCAGAGGCTCTGGCTGGCTGTTTGTTTTAAGCCCAGGGCTACAAAGAAATGATTCCATGTGCTAGAATGGCTGAGCCAGTCCTAAATTCAATGCAGGACTGCTGCAGGACTTTAAAATGTTAATTCACTAACGTGTCCCATCCAACCTGACAGCGCCGGAGAAAAATGGGCACAAATCTTTGTCGATGTGCAAAACTGGAGGAGACACAGACTAAAAGCAGGTGTAATTGTAATGAAAAGTGTTCCTGCATAGTGTCAACTAATGGAGCTGAATACCAATGCCTCCCAGACTTTTCGGATTTATCTCTAAATATACTTTTAAAAAACTTTTTTTTTTCTTTTAAATATGCACTTCTTTGTCTTAATCTATCACATAATAACCCATTAAAATAAATACAAAGTTCTGGCTAGAATCAGACAAAATCTGGAAAAGTTCAAGGGGTATGATTTCTATAAGGTAAAGCACACGCACTTCCTCTCTTTGCTTCAGTGATGATCTTGAACTTATTTTGTCTTTTGCGTCAGCAGAGTTGGGCAGTTTTGTATTAATCCACATCAGTCATTGGATTAAAATCCTGCTAAGTATCTTAGGACATTTTAGTGCATTAATAGACCAGATGAGAAAGGCAAGAAAATAATAATTATCCATGACTTAACTGAACTGTTAGTTCTTAATTTCAGGATTGTGTCTGCAGTATCTAATTAGCTGACTTGACTCATGTTCTTATTGTGTTCAATTGTAGGGTGCTTCACTTCAGTTCAAGAGTTCTCTGCTGTCTAGTTGAGCAATTACATATTGATTCCTTTGGTAGAAGATCTTTGTGATTCAGCCGTTGACAGACAGGAGGCTGTTACATCGTCAACCAAATGCTTCCTCAGCCTGGGGAATCAAACCATAAATTTCGCTACATGAGTGACAGTGATGGAAAAAAATCTCAGAATTAAAGTGCATCTTTCAGGCTTTTACTCTGGCAGGAAGACAGCTGTTTAAATCACAAAGACACATTTCCATGTTAAATAGATTATAATATTTAGAGTTCACAAAGCCAGATTTACAGCATATTTTTTCACAGCAATGCGGGTGGAAATTGTTGTGACGTCAAGTTGTTTTTATCTGCATTCATTAATCTATTTAAATATTACCAAATCAACAAATTTCTCACATGCTTGAGCAAACAATGGTATAGCAACAAAATACTTACATAACAAAGGTCTTGCAAGAGAGATTCTATGAAAAAGTTTTAATTTAAATGTCTAATTATAGTGATATGGCAGTTTGGGATACAAAATTGGTATTATAGGTTTTTAAATTTTTTTCTAAATTTAAGGTCATTTAATTTGTTAGAGAGGACATACAGTGTTTTTAATCCACCTGAGATAACTATTTGTAGCTGATAAACAAGCTGTTGGTATTTTTTTAACACATGATCTCTGTAAATACAGATATTTTGAGATGAACTGTCATACCCAACATGTTACAAAGATAGGATGTTGTAATTGTGAAGTCACATCTTAACTTGTTGTAAAATAGAAATAAAAATATCTCTATGTTGCCTTATGATATGGATCATAGTTATATTCAAACACATTTTTCTTGTTTTATCCTCTCGTACTCTGACAGTACCACGAGCTGCAGAGGAATCATTCTTCCATTCAACTGTCTTGAAGGGGAAAATTTACTTGTCAAATGTTTTGAACGGCTTGACAGCTGTTTGAGTTGTCAGCAGAAGCTGCTGAATGCATTCATATTTACTTACAGTCAAAATAAACCCATCATCCAGACTCAGCTAAGTTGTTCTATTGTTATAAATAGAAAGTTAGATTTTGTCATGTTACAAAAACTAACTTCAAAGTATTGCATTTGTTTGACCAACACAAAGCAAAACATTAACGGAAAGGAAAATGGTACATAATTTAAAATGAGTTCCAGGTCAATATCTGAAAAGGTGGGCTCATCCTGATCATTGTTTTCGCTGTAACTGCAGCTGCAATTTTTCTTTTATGTCTTTACCAGATTTGCATTTCTACAAACCAACTAAACATGGCACTTCTTATTACAGTAACTGCTTTTTTTGCACTTTTTCATGAATTTTTAGATTGTACAACTAAGTTCTTCTGTAAAGTAACTCTGTACTTATACTGAAATTAAATTGCTCACAGGAAGCTTCTGCTGACAAATTAGGTGACTTCTGAAGACAGTTGTAGTTCAACTGAATTTTATTTAGATGTAGAAGAATAACGGTAGGCTAGCCCAAACTTATGCCAGTATTTTTCGTTTTATTCACAAAGCATATTTAAAACTATGCATCCTTTCCTTTCTATATCACAGTTTGCGGAGAATTATCTATTCTCCATGCTGAGTTCTTCATGTATGAGGTTGAAAAAGAGTCAGTGAGTTGAATTCATAAATTCCATTTATTAATACCAAAATACAGCTGGTCCATTCTCACATGCTACCTTTAGGAGCTAGCAAGACAAAATAGCACCCAAGAAAAGTTAATGATCTGCTTTGTTAGTCTCTATCTAAGCTACGCCCAAAGAGGGTGTTCCCTAATGTGTCATTTCCTCTATCCTCAGCTCTCATTTGCATTTCCTAAAATGTAATTTCCTTTAGGTTTAGCTTAGCAACTAGCTAAAAGAGATAGAAGGAAAACACAGAATTATTTATTCACAACATTGTGTACTTCTTTTGTTGTCAGTGTTTGCAAGGTGCTGTATTAGCTGCTACTTAGTGTACTCCCAGCTGGCAGCATACAAAGAAAAGAGTATGCAGATAGTTTTCTGTTCACAATAGAAGAAAGAAAAATAAACAACTGTGGGTGTTTAATGAAACCGTTTTTTGTTTTTTTTCATCATTATATATGATGATCATGATTCAGCTCCTGCATGCCTACAGACATTTTTCAACTGGCTCAGGGTGTTTGAGTTGATAGACTGCTAACTCCTCTGGCACATTTTAGGTGTGACAAGTTCAGGAGAATCCCTACGCAGAAATTTCTCCCAACAAACAAATGCTGGCTGCGTGGGTTTTGAAAGGCTGCACTTGTTGCCTATAAGGTGCTAGATTAAAGGATTTGCATTTTAAAGGGTATCAGCCATGGCAGCTGGAGGGAACAGGTGAACACAATTGTGGCAGCTCAACAAAAGATAGAGAATTTGTGTCATGCCAAGTAACATAAATGACACACCTGCTTCACCCAACCAGAGATTCTCTACAGTGTGAGACTCATTTGTAGCACATCAAATAAGGGTGAAAGCACATTGGGATGAGGAACATGAAAGGCAATTTTTGTATATCAACTCTTTTATGTTTGTGATACTAGTGAACAAAATATGTTGTTGTGCTTAATGACATATGAATCAAAAGTAAAATTACATGAGTAAAGTTATTGTTTCCACCCAAAGTGCAGCAGTTTAATACACCTCTGAAAAAAAAAATAATAGGTTTGTGTTGATCTTCATAGCATGGAGTTGTTTCTCTCCAGGGCTAGCCATGGCTAAACTCCTATCTGTGCATTGTGACTTGCTCAGGGCTGTCTGTGGCGATATTAAAAAGAAGTATTGCTTCATAAAACCCTGCTGAGCTGCAACCGTGACTCCTGCTAATGCAGATTGTTGCACCAGTTTGTCTCTGGGAGAAGAGATATGATTTTTTTTTCACTCATTGCCCATTGTTAAGACAATTAGTGTCAAGCAAATGAACCAATGGTCATATCCACTAAAAGTATTGAAAGACACCTTGGAGAATAATGTTTACTGAAGCTGGTGTTTTAAACAATTTAACTCATCTATTTGCATAAAGGCCTTTGTGAGGACTGTACCAAATGTTAACACAGACTTCAGCATCCTCTCCACTCATCATTTGCAATGCAATTTGCAATTAAAACATGCTGCTGTGGCCATCTGGACATAAGAGTACTGAGAATAAGCAAAGGACACTTTACCCTTGAGTCCTGTTGAAGGTAAGCTTATGAAATAGGTGAGGAAAGAAGCATTTAAATACTTGCTGGCATTACCTGCGTGAATATAAAAGATAGACTATATTTCTAGAAAAAATTGCCTTTTTACCTTTTATCTTAAACTAGGCTGAAGCCCATTTCATAGTGCCTTCTCCATTCTATAGATTTAACTTTTGGCTCAAAGCTTATCTTTTCAGCACTCCTAGATAAAGCCCTTAAAAGAACTACCCCAGCCATTTACTCTTTGCTTTGCATTTAATATCAAAACTACTACATGATCGGTGCATCTGTGCTTTCTGTGTTTCTATCTTCTCAAACCTCACAGTTGAAGGCCATTCAGACTGAGCAGTCTGGGGTTGCTTTCCAGTAAAAGGGGATCTTGCTTTTCACTGGGAATGGTGAAAAGTTAATGACTTGTTATGATCGGTTGGGTTTTACTTGTGAGAAATTTTTTTACCATTACACATAATGAAATAAATCTGACAACACTGGTTTATAACTAGGATCAAATTGGAATGTATGGAATTGACTTTGAATATTTCAGTATAATCAGACTGAAATTACTACATATTTCTGTGTATAAATAGGATTTTGTTTTGCAAAATGCCTTGACACAATGTTTATTGTGAATCTGCGCGATGCAAATAAACTGAGTTGAACTGAATATTTGAGCTGTATTTATTAGTGATTCCAAATGCAATATACTGAAATACTAAAACTTTTCAGTGGTTTTTAACTAACGAAATATTGAGATTTGCAAATACATCTATTTTTCTTATTTGTTACATTTTTAAGAGCTAGAAAGTCAATTCACTTTATCTTTTTCCAATTTTCATAGAAACATTTTGCAGACCCAAACAAAGTAGGATAGAGGAATGTTGGTCAAGAAATGGGATGCATTTTGTTAAAAAGAAGAAAAGTTAATTATTTATTTGCTTATTATAATATTGACTGATATACAAAAAATACACAAGTATGGATAAACTTACAATTGTTATTGTAGTTAAACATTTTATTTTTTTAAATAATTATTAAAATAACTTTTGCTGATTAAGAGTACATATATCAAATCAAATGCATAAGGACATTACATATCATTGGATACTGTGCCATTATTTAAATTTTTGAATAAAGTACAGCTCCTTATTCAATCCAATTTAATTCAAATTCAGAAATACTTTATTGATCCCAAAGGGAAATTAAATGATCTTTAATTCCAAGAGTCTCTGAAAAAAATATTTACTGTTAAGTACGGGGTTTCATTTGTGTCAAAAATAAGTAGAAGTCATATGTTTAGACATTGACCATCACAGAAGTTACATCAAAAAACATCTGCAACGGGTTCACTGCTTTATTGCAGATGAATTGACAAGATGACAGTGAGTAATAACCACGATGCACCTAGAGACATAACATATGCAACATCTACATATGCAGCAAACGCATATACAACATAGACATATGCAACATCTACATATGATACATCTACATGCAACATCGTCATATCCATAAAGCACTAAGACCATAGACATCTACCAAAGACACTAGGCAACGACATAGACCAACAACATCTACACATATAACTTCTACTTATTTTTGACACAAATGGAATCCCAAAGTTAAAGACTAGAAAGTTGTACCTCCTTGGTTTTCTCTCACTTCGCAAAAGCATTCGGGACGCCTAACTCTTTCAGAAGGTATTGTTAAGGTAGCAAGTGGTAAAATGAGGTTTCAGCTGATAAATCTGTGCATGCTGCTGTGACTGTGTTTAAGGTCCACAGCGAGCAAGTGCAGTTTCCAAAGTCCGGTAGGTGGCAGTGAGTGTTCTCAGGTATGGAGGAGAGGAGGACAGGTTGTGTGAGACGTGTGTTCCTCTTGCACAAGCGCTCCCGTGTTGCGTCGTCTGGGAAAACTGACGTGGTTCGGAGCCGAGCGGTCAGGGCGACAGCTGCGTGTTTGTGCGTGTGCGTGCGTGGCTGTGTGCGAGTGTGACAGTGACAGAGTTGCGGCGGGGCAGATCAGAAAAGTCCCCGTGGCTGCTCTCCGCCGGCGCCCACGCACTCTTTTCCTCGGTCCGCCACGAGACTGGCGACACGCTCTAAACCTGGTCGGCTGGCCGCGCGTGACCCGAGGACCCCCTACTTTATTTGGGCTGCGCTGGCGGAAACGGTGAAGCTGAAACTACATTCATTGACTTCAGAGCGATGAACTGGCAGTATGGCCAAGTGGTTCAAGGAGCACCTAGGATTCAAAACTACCAAAGCACCCCCTCCGGCGCCACCAAAACCGGACTACAGACATTGTCACACCGGTGTTCCCGGAGCGCCTGGCTTCCAGCAAACTGGCACCGGGGCTACTTTTCCGAGTCCAGCTCAGCCGGACATCCTCGCTGCTTACAAACTACAAAAGGAGTTGGACTTCGAAGACCCGTACACTTCGGGTGGAAATATTTCTTTCGGTTCGAGCTTGAACACTGTGGTCCCGTCGGATAACAAATTTGTGTCGCCGAAGCACCGACTTATTAAGGTGGAAACTATCGAAAAGAGCAGCCCAGCTCCAGGCGGGGGTGTCACAGTCACCCAAGCCGTAGCTGTGGGGAGCGTTAAGTCTCCTACTTCTTCACCTCCTTTGGAACAAGACAACAAGGAAAAGGTGGGGGAAGTTTGGTTGCAGCAACTTTTTATAATTAATATTTTACCTTTTTTGTTGATATGGTTAGAAAAAAAAAAGTCTTATTTTCTCTGTCCGAAGTAGGCTATGATTTTCATAAAACGGCTGCCTGTCTCTTTATTAAAAAGAAAACGTGGTGTGTTTTAGAGGCACTTGCCCAACTCCTGTTAGAAATTACAACTGGCAGAACTTGTTATCACAGCCACACAGCAGCATGAGTTGCGCCATCAACCCCGGTCTAATATCCAACCTGCCCTGCAGGGAGTGCTGTCATATATTACACAACTCTTCAACTATACATTTGATGCAAGAAAAAAAAAAGGCTCCATTTCTGTACGTTTTGAAACTGAATTGAAAACATCACAACTGCATTTAAATCCCCAAATTTCAGTCCAGGTTCATCAGTCACCTTAGTGTTCACCGAAATGATCTCTTCTGCTTTGAGAAGAGTTCTTAAATGTTAGGTTATATGACTTTAGTATGATCCTCTTTATGTGCACAGTGCTTTGAAGCACCTCAAACTCTTCACCAAACCCCACACCAACTATTTAAACATGCCCACGGCAAGGTGGAAACAGGGAAAAGGTATGCAGTCTATGCCTTGGAGCACAGCTGTCGTCTCTGGATTCCCAGGAATCCATGTTCTGGGTTCAAGTCTTGAAGGCTGCAGAGATGTTTGGCGTCAGCAAGCTTCGTGATTTGCTGAATTACTGAGAGTGATCCATCTGAGGAATGCTTTTCTGTGTTTGTATTGCTTATCAGCGGAGATGAAAGTACATCCCTGTGAATATACACACCCGGCAGCCCTCAGATCATGCTTCAGTCACGACTGAGTGCTGAAATGTTTTGTGGGCCCCCTCGCTTTCACCTTCACGTTACTTCCTCCTCTGTATTTGTTTTGCTTTTGCGTCTGTCTTGTGACATGTGGCAACTTTACAGTTGGTTTTCGTTCAGTGCTTTTATTTATATTTCACAATGTCTGCAGGCTGTCGTAAGGATGTTGTATAAAGGGAGACTGAGATTTTTACTTCCCCAACAGTGGTTTGATGACACATTGAGATAAAAGCGAGGAATTATAGGTTGCAAACCTATAATGCAAATAAAAGCCTAAAGGAAACATTCAGTCATAACATTTTGTTTTCACACACTGCCACCCAACTAGTTTTACTTCTCGATTTCAACATGCACAGGTGTAATTTTAACATAGTCAAATGTTATCAAAAACATACTTTTATTTATCACTTCATCTGCTCGGGCCGACGAAAGAGATGATGGTCGTCTCATGTTAACCAGCGCTTTCTGAAGTCAGGGATTCTGATGCGTTAGCACTTTGAACGTGTCTCTCATCATGAGCGCACATGGCTGACACTGACAGGCAGTTGATGGAATAGTATGAGCTTGATGTCATGATGTTATGGCCAAGCTAAACCGGTACTGACAGCCGGTGAGGTTTGGGTGTGTGTGGAGAGAAGGAAGGTTGGATAAATATGTTGCCATTGCAGATAAATATACCTTATTACAAAACTATTGGCAAAATATATAAACCACCCCTTTTAAGTTATCGAATTCAGGTACCTACTGCTACCAACAACTGTAACTCTAAATAAGATCGGTGAATTTGTGTGCGTTGTTGTAATCATATGCTGATTCAGTAGTTCCAGATCTCTAAACCTTGTTTGGTCTTTAGAGTTCTCCAGTGATTATGTGGAGAAGTCTTTATAGAATGAATCACCTTACGTTGCCTAGTGCAAAGCAGAGTGTCAGATGCAGCTGCATGCTGCTATTGGACTCTAAAGCAATGGTGATATGATATAGTGATAATCAAATAGATGAGTCGGGTTCAGCCGTATTTGTTTGATTGCATTGTGTCATGTTTACAGTTTGGTGGAGGAGACATTATACTGTGTGCTATGTTTTCACACAGTTCCAGTGAAAAATTGGCATTGGTTTGTTTAGACTTGTGATAAAGCTGCATATGGACCAAAAAATTGGACTTTGTCTGCTGTGAGAACATAAACTAAGAGCAAAGCCTGAGAGACACATTTTGTCTATCATCAGTGACTGACCTCAAACATATTTTCCTATAGAAATGGTCAAATATTCCTTTAAAATTAGGGACAACTTTCACAACTCTGTTGAGCTTAAAAAGGGCAGGATAGTTGCATAAAGTATCAAGACAGGCTGTCTTATCATTTCAAATGTGTGTCTGAGTATGTGTGTAAGTACTTTGGTGGAATAGTGCATGTTTATTTTTCACGATCCAGGGCGGAAACTCAGGCGAAACACAGATAATAGATAAATTTGTGTTCCTTCATAGCTGCACAACCTTAACTTTTTTATGGATTAGGTTGTGTGGGAGCTGACTGTTTTCTCTCCCACTCTGCTAGTGAAGGTAATTGTTTGTAAATCTATGCTAGAGAAACTCTTCAGGTTAGAATAAATCAAAAACATGAGAATAAAGGATCATACTCCTTCCTATACACATGTTCCAACAATCTATGTAGGAGGATGAGCTGTTTGCCAAGTTTTATTTCCTGTCCCCTAATTATTCAGATTGGTGTTAAAGGGCTGAAAAATATTTAGTGTTCCCATTCTGCCCAATGTTAAAGTACTCTTCATGGTGCCTTTTTCAGCTATTGTTAATTTTAGGGATGCACTGATTAGTTGTCCCTGGGCCGATATCGATTTATTTTTTTCTTCAAGGTCTGAGCTGCAAATTCAGCTTTATTGTTATTGGAGGTTTCAGTACGTAAATAAAAAATTGAGGAGTTTTCTAGTTTTAAAACTGTACATCTAGTAATGAAAAAAGTCTGATCTTTATGTTTTCACATCAGTGACCTTTGGCTTTTTGTTTGGTGCATCTCTGGTTATTTTTCTAGATGGATTCTGGCACAACTTCTCACAAATAGCCCTGCGTGCCTGCTCATTAATGTACCTGTCCATCTTCTGACTGAAAAGGCTTAACACTGACTTCTGACTGAGCAGAGAGCACATGAGTGTCTTAACAGCACTGCTCGGTTGCATTGATGTTTTAATTACTTGACTCATGAATGCTAATTATATCACAGCTTACCTAATGCCTGAAGTGCCAATAGCAGCATCAAGGGAATTTTCTGAGTCCATTTCTATTCAGCAGACTCCAGTAGAAAGAAAAGCTAGATAAAGAACTAAAATCAAACACTAAAGGTCTGATTATTTTCTTGTTTTTTAGATTTTTATGATTCCAGTTCTTACTTTCTTTTCTCTGTAAAACTTTGATGCACATTGCCTTCACTCACAGTTTAGAGTTTACAGGAAATTGTGATTTGTTTTGTTTTTAATTACGCCGAGCCCTTCATGGTAGAATAAGCTGAGAGAGATGATCAATTATCATCCTGCCTGGAAACTAATTAAAGGCCTCATCTCCCAGCTCATCGCTCCACTCAGCGCTAAACTAACTCCTCTCAAGGACGCCCCAAAGTGATGACGGGCTCTGTTCGACAAATGTGTAAACAGGCAGTTGGGTGAAGCTGACAGGCTGCTGCTTCCCTGTGAAACACCTCACGCTATCGTTGCTATCTGTTTGTTCACCTGGGAAACTTGTGTTTGGCAACCTCCAACACTCACAGCTCTACCAGGTTGTAGATTTATCTATGTGGAAACATGTTGGCCCGGACTCTCTGAGGGTCGATTATGATGATTATAATGCATCAGATAGTACTGCCTGTTAAAAACTTGTCTACAAGGCAAAAAGTAAGTATTGGGTCAAACTATAACTAATTATATTGTGTTACATTTATCATCGCTACAGAGGCAAAAACAAAACTTCTATTCTCAATTGGATTGAGTTTTAGGATCCATGTTTTTGAAAATGTGTAATATATATATTTCATGCTTGCTGCGTGGTCAGAAAATCAATTCTGCAGCCCAGTCAATATGGATGCATATGTAATATGTCTGAAGAGAAGCTCTTCAATTGGAAAGGTTTAAACGTTGTTACTCAGTCGCAAAATATACAGATATCTTTGATGGATACTTTTCCTCAACATAAAATTGTACATTCAAATATTACTCGAGATTATTTGTAGTTTTATGTTTCTACGAAAGGTTTTTTCAGATGAATAAGCAAATATAAAAAGTATTGATCACTTTGAGTGCACCAGAATGTGAAGTAGTTTACTACCAAATGTACCATCCACCAACTTCCAATTACCAGGAGCAGACTGAGCATGCTTGACAGATTCCACTGCCTTCTGAGCTTGGCTAAACTGCTCAGCATCATTTCCTCTCATCCCGAATGCCTTTGCTCTGCTTTTCAACCCTGTTACTCGAGACATCAGTGGATTTTTATGAGTGTATCCCACCGGCCATTCACACACTTATCTTTTCCACAGACAGGAGACGCATCCGGCACAAACGTCAATATTACCTGGCTCTGTGAAAGTCCTTCTCTTCACAAAACTACACAACAGCTCAAAACATCAGACTCTTTGAGATTCATTCACCTAGATACAGAATTCAAACCATTCAACTTTTTCATGTTTTGTCATGTTGCAACCACAAACTTCAATGTGTTTTATTTGGGATTTATATGATGGGCCAATGCAAAGTAGTGCGTAAATTGGATATAACAGCCTGGAAAGTTTGACGTGCACATTCAGCACCCCTGGAGTTAAGAAGTCATTGTGACCACCTTCCGCTGCAAATACAGATGAAAGGTTTTTGCAGTATGGCTCCGCCAGCTTTTTGCATCTACACACAATACTGCAGGTTGAGCAGGAGTAGATTGAGAGCCGGTGAACATTTGTTTTTAAGTTTTGTCACAGATTGTCATTTGGATTCAGGTCTAGACATTGACTGCGCCATTCTAAATTTCGGACATTTCTTTCTAACCCAATGCGTTGTTGCTCTGGCTGTGTGTTTGGGGCTGTTGCTCTGGTGAAAGGTAAGCCTTTAGCAGTATAGCCGATGATCCATTATGACATTTCTGTTTTTCTATCAATTAAAATCTTAATAAAATGTCTCTAAGTTTTAGGTTGTAACCTGAAAAAATGTGGAAAAGTTCAGGGGCTGGAAATACATTTGTGCAAGTCATGGAAATTTTATTTGACTGGTCAGATTATTAACAGGCTGAAATGGGTTACAGCCCATCACAACCCTCCTTCATTTTCCCAAACAATTTCAACAGCAATCAAAGCATGTTGAATTAGGCAAAACTGATTAAGTAAAACCCTGTGGAAATTTATAGCAGCAGCTGAAGTGGAAAAGTAATGTTTTTAAGTAATTTTCAATGCTTTGACAGCTTTAAGCCGAGGTTCACGTAATCAACAGATTTGTGTGAAAGCTGTGTTGTGCGTGTTTTTGGACCTTGCAGCTGTTGTTTTTCATAATCAGCATGAGACTCACATCTTTAAGCAAGAAAGTAATTATTTGATTAATTATCACTTGTGAGAGTAACTGTGGATTGCTATGGCTACTATACCTCAGTGTTGCCCCATGAAATGATTCATTAATTTACATCTTGACTCTTGAGACATTAAAGAACACAGAGTATTTCCTGAACTATCCTGATTCTAAGATGTTCTTTAAAATTAATCTTGATTAGTTTTCATGACAAGCATATCATATGTTCAAAGTCCCTCTTTTTCCTTGCATTTATTGACAAAAGAACATTTCTATGCATTCCTTACTTGAACACGAAGGGAGTTTTGAAATAAAGGAAATGATTAAGCTCAACCATGCAGCTTCTTACTTACAGATTGAGAAGTTCTGTCAATGGAAAAGATATAAGGCAGAACTTCTTTTTACTAAGATGTCATTTTGGTATCCTATTACATTATCACCTTGGCAGTGAAATCCTATGTAGTAAATGAGGATAACAACCAGTCATGGTTTAGATTTTACTACCAACCACCTCAAGTGCAGCAAAGTTACAGCTCTGGGAAAAGATGGCCTTAAGCCATTGTTTGCTTATTTTCTTTCCTCTCTCCATCTGCAAGCCTTCTTTCCAGTTTAAAGAGTCCCAGTGGAGTCTGCTTGTGTTTGTGTTGCTCAATTTTCTTTTTCTAACTTTGGGCCTGAACATCAGTCACATGACTCCACCAGGTCACAATTAGCCCTCAAACTGGTGCTGCAGCCCTGGCCGTTGGGGAGTTGTAGACACATGGCTCTGTTTTGTTTAATGACAGTGTGTGCAGCTGAGTGTAGAACGAGGGAGCCCTGGTCTGCAGGCAGATCGTCTCCCACAGATTAAAGAGAAATGCATACGCTTGCCTGCCATATGAGGCCCAAAGAACAAATCTGCAAGAAGCCTAAAGCTTCTTTTTGCAAAAAAGAAGAAAAACTAAACTCAGTGAGTTGTAAATGGATGGTTCTGTTTACATCAGAAGATACTATGATGTTGAGGTCATGCAGATAGTGGGTGGTTTGCTATTCGCTTTCTGATTAACTACAGGTCATTGTTTTTCTGACGCACTGTAGGAGGCGGTCAGACTTCTGTGTTCAGAGAGTTCTGGCCTGTGATCTGAATGCCCACAGAGAAGTCAACCACCTCCTGGGCTTCACAGCAGGACTGGGATCAACTGGAAATGAGTGGATGTGAATAACAAATCATTAATCCCCTCTCTGTGCTTTTTTTCCACACATCATAATTCTTTTATTTTAGATTGTATTGTTTTATGTTATCGAATGATGCTGATATTTTAGTATGGGAAGAGCCTGCAAACTGTCTTGCTGTTTGGTATTATTTGGTATCTCTAGGATTAAGGAAGTGCTCCTTTCCTGATAGGAAGTGTTTACAGCTTGGTGACATTCCCTTCTTTAGCTTGACAAGTCTGTGCTTGCCCCTTTGTGTAGGCCGGATTTTCAGGTTGATGCTTGAATGCTGAAATAAAAGCAAAGTTAATTCTCCCGGTTGTTTTGACTTGACGTGTCCGGCTGTAAGAAACAGTTACAGTTGGCGGCACTCTGAGAACTTGAACATCATAATACTTTCTGTATCTTCACTCAACCTTTGTTATTCTGTCCAGAGAGGTGAGTGGTCAGCCACGTAGCAACGGCAGCCTTGTGGGGCTCCACCCTGTTCTTGCACATTTTCGGCGTTCACAACATGCAGCGATCCCACTGGATCGTTGGCAGAGAGGTTATCCAAGGCTTAAAGAGTCACAGCCTCGCATAGCATCACAAAACCTCCAGCTTTGTTTACGGACAAACTGTGGCTTCTTTTCCTCCCTCCTCTGTGAAGAGAGACCAAAATCAAAGCTTCGCTTACAGTGGACTTCACCACATTGTTTCATGCAGTTCTGCTGTCCTAATCTTGTCAGTTTTTCTGTTATGAAAGATAAACGGTTGTGTTGTTTGTGGTGGTACACTGTTATGTAAGAATCAAATGGGAGTGAATTACATGCCAACAGTCCATACTTGGAGTCAAAAATATTTATCCCTTCCAAAGATGGTAAGAATTTATCAATGAAAGCTTTTATTTTTATATAGCAAGAGGCTTTGGATTACTATCTCGTGAGTTGAGTGAAGGATAAAATCAACTCTGAAAATGTATAACGTAGTATTTGTTTACAACACTTAGTATTGTTTAGCTTGGCCATTGCCTTCCTATGCAATTCTGCTCGATTGTCATCTCCTTTCACTGCTATATCTGGGCTTTCTACCACTGAAGTGGAATTCTCCATGAGTATTTAAACCGGGCCAATCAGCGAACAGAAGTAGAAGGTCTGAATGATGATGTCAATTTTCTGGGCCGTTTTATCATTGCTCTCTGCCTGTAGTTTTAGCCGTGGCAGCAGTGGAAATGAAAGAAGCTATTCACACTGTGTTTACCACTCTTCCAAATATTGAATTAGCATTAACAGTCATCTCGTTCAGCTCGGCACTTCTCTCTTCTCAGGGAGGATGGTTCTTTACAGCACGCACAATTTCTGGTAAGCTTCATAGCGTTGAATCGGTGCATTAGAAATGTTAACGATTGGGTAAAATGTAAAACTTCGACAGAGTCCACAACTCCAGGAAGCAATTGTTTCTCAAAATCCGGGGGTCCAGACCCTCTGTACAAAGCAAAGCATAGAACAAGAAGCTGGTTTGTACCATGCTAGATATTGTTAAGATATAAACAGTTCTTACTTTCTAAAGTTTTCTGACATTTCTTATAGTCTAAAGTATAATTTAATTAAACCTTTGGGGAATCAATAATAATGATTCATTTGCTCCAGTTGTGATCCATAGAGTTTCGATGGCCATTTTAGTAGTTACGCTTGTAAACTAGCGAACCATCAGCCAATTAATTCACAGCAACCAGTGAGTGCCTTAAGCTGTCTAGATGTAGTAAAGATGAATTGTTGAACTTCACAATCCAGAATCAGAATGAGGAAGAAAGGAAACTTAAGTGACTTGTTGTTGGTGCTAGACAGGGTGGTTTGTACACAGAAACTGATGATCTGTCGGGGATTTTACACACATCATCTCTTGGGTTTCTACAGAATAAACTGAAATAGAAGAGTTGTACAGTGAGCTGCAATTGAGTAGATAAAAATACTTTGTTGATATCAGAGAAAAATGGGTAGGCTATTTTCAGAGTGATTTAAAAAAAAGTAATTAAATTAAACTCAAAATGCAGGATGGCATTTTTGAATGCACAAATACCAAATGTTGAAACAAATGGACTTCAGAAGCAGAACATCACACCTGGTGCCACTCCTCTCAGCTAAGAACAGGACACAGCAGCTATAATTTGGCACTGGCTCAGTAAATTTGGACAAAATTGAACTGGGAATTTTTTGCCTGGTTGAATGAGTCTTGATTTCAGATGGTATGGTCAGAATTTGGCACAAAAAATTTAAAAACGTTGTCCCATCATGTCAATGTCTTTTAAAGTTAGGGATGGGTGTGAATATTTTTGATTGATGTATGTCATCATGCAGTTTGGTTTTGTTTCTTTTTTTTATTTACCCCAGTTCTCCTATATATATATATAACATCTTTTCATCATGACTTTGACCAAAGTGAAGACTGAAATTGGTGCATTAACACTAAGAACAAATCACTCGCACACGCGTAAAGAGGATTACTATATTTTATAAAATTCCAACATTCCACCGTGACACCTGAATTATTTTCAACTCTTGAGCCGCACCACTAACTGTATGTAGAAAACACTGCCAATAAATCTATCACACCGGGACGGGGACAGAGAAAGGAAATTGGATTTTGCCAAGCGTGTCGTCAAGTACTTAATCTTGAATATCTGTCGCATATTAAGAGGACCTTCATATTGTGCAACCCATGGGCTCCTCTCTTCTCTCCACTGGAGGTCTTAAGTGGCAATGCGGATTTCGTTTCCATGAATGAGGTCCGCTGGGACAAGTTGAGGTGCTTTTTGTGCTACGCTGCTTTGGGTGCTTTAACAAAAGATGCATTCGTTCTTCAGGAGACGTGAGCAGGCAGAATAGGAATTTATCAAGAGGGAGGGTGCACATTTAGCGTTTTTAAAAGGGTGAAAGCCAAAGTTACATACTGCATATTTTTGCTTGAAGTAAAGGAGAAGGGAGTGTAGCTTAGCTGATTGTTTGTTTGAGGCACTCTATTGATACAAATTTGACATTTTATGACTTTGCTCAAGTACCCTGGGTATAGTTTTATTTGTGGTGTGAATTTCTTTCTGTATTTCAGCTTAAAACAAGAAATGCATTTGTCAGGAATTTCATAGCTGACATTGATTTCATATTTCTTTTTAGATTATTTCTACAAGACCACCAATCTTTACAAAACACACACTGACTCACTCATGTAAACAAACCTAGTTTTCTTCCAGTAATTGAGCATTAAAATAAATAACAATGAAAAAGCCCTGCAAGTTCTTTGACTGATGACAGAACATAAAGGATTTACAAGATCATCAGTGTTGACTCAAGAAATTGTTCCCCTATATTTTTATAAAACTAAAAAGTTCATGGAAACATTTTCAGTTCTCAACCCATAGGTTTAAGGACCACATAATGGTGGGAGTTATTCCGAATTTTGAATTGTCCATTCTATAAATAACATAGACGTTAATTCTATTGCACCATCTAATTAAACTTACAGTGCAATAAATAAATAACCTGCTGCATATTTTTCTTTTTTTTGTTCCAGTCATTAGGAAAAATACTTGGATTCTGTCAACATTGTATATCAGAGAATCAAACTTTGAAAAAAAAAAAAAAGCATAAATTTGCGTTTGCATGGAAACGCACTATTTGTTTTTTTGAGTCTAATTAAAAGTACAGTGCAATGATTGCATTTTGTGAGACTGTGACATCCAACGATTCTCCTGGGGAAATTGTGGCGTAGACAGACTTGTCTTCAGGCTTTTGAAATGATGAGACAATGGGTTTTAGAAATGACATTTACTGATTTAAAGTTAATGTGTACAGAGGTTAGTTGGTAGCAGTTTTCCAACAAAGAATCATGAAACCATTAGTAGATGGGAAAGTCTGGTCAATTCTGAACTGTTTTTTAACATGCTTAGACCTGTAAATAATGCTTTAACACTCAAATTACACAGCAAATGTCCAACTTGTTATCAAAGAACTGGTGAAAGTCTAAGCACTGTATACACTCAAATCATTTTGTACAGTGGGTTTGACTTTGCCTGTCTGACAAAGTTGATTTTAGTGAGAACATGTAATGGACTGTGTACTACATGTACTCCAGTTTACCTGGGAAAATGTGCAGCAGAAATGATTTCATTAATAAGAACAGAAGAGGGAAGACAGCTGTCATGCTAACAATAGAAAATGACAGGCGGCTGCTATTTTTAACCTTCTGAAAGCCTCCCTTAATTTCCTGAGTTTCTGGAAGGTTTCAGCGGCGTGCGGGTTCACGAGTTTTAATTTGAACTCATTGAAACATTAAGTACTCACAGCTAACACAAGCCATTTTATTATGTCAATAATTACATTTACATGTTTTTAGAAGTGTATATTGACTCAGCAGCCTCACGTGGAACTAAAGGCTCCTTAATTACTTTAAATTGCACAGTGGTTGTACTTATAGTAGTGTAGCATGCTTCAACTCCTTTATTTCTCACTAGACTAATTTCTGCATACTCACACAGACAGACTACACAGTGGGGATTTGTATCAGTAGTTATCACAGCATCTTGAAGTATTCCCGTGCCAACTGCAATCAACATGAGCCTAAACACTCTAAAGAATCTGGTTCACCCTGGTGGCTTGTGAGTGCTGCTTCATCTGGAAAAGGGTAGAGATTAGAAGAACCAACATCTTATGTGGTGTGAGTCCTAAAAGGAGACGGGGATGCAGTAAATAAGGTGATACCAGCAGTGCAGATGTCTCAGTGGGGGGCATGTGCAAAACTGATGGCAGAGCAGATTGATGTGTGAAAAGAAGTTTCGGTGTTACTTAAATTACATACACTTAAGGTGTGGAGAAGCCTTTAGTCTGGTTCATATAAAATTCTCGTTTTTTGTTTATTCGGTGTTGAGTCAACAGAGAAACAGAGTTGCACCACTGTTTCCATCTTCATATGATGGACTGAATGGTGACTTCTGAAATATTAGAAGCTCAGATTATGCTATAACATAACCTTGTTAAATTTCTTATTAAATTTATCCCTAGCTTGTTGCTGCTGTTGTTGCCTTTGCAATGCAGTTTGTTCATTAATGTTCTCTAATAAACTTCTCAAGCTTTCACAGAACATCTGGATCAAATTACATGTAGAGGTTGACTCTATTTAGTCAATGTAGGACTTATAAGGGTGGCAGGTTGCACTGGATTTAATTTAGGTGTATCAGATTAAAGGTGCTAAATACAAAAATATTCCGCAGTCTTCACATTTTTATAAAAAAAATTAGTTTGAAATGTTTTGTCATTTTCATTGTACTTAATTATGTGCTACTTTTTGCTGGTTTATAACTGAAATACCAAATCAAACACAACAAAGTTGTGATTTGTAATGTGAAAAAGTGGAAGTGGAATGGATACTTTTGCAGAGCACTGTAGACAGAATATTAGTTTATCCCTGCAGTGGTCCTCACCAGTAGCTTTCGATGCACTGCAAAGCAACGCCTCTACAGCAAATATATTAATTTGATTAGTTACCTCTCCAGACTCCTAAGTAGGCCTTTACAGGAGCCACATCGCTCTTTGCATCTCCCAGAGAGCCCGGAATGCTCTCGTGGCAACTGTGTTTCGCAGGAAAACATTTCAATAAAGTTTCATTAATGTCAAAACTGTATTGTGGAAAATGCACTCCTGCATTGCCTCTCCCCAAGAGGCAAAGCCAGTTTTCCATCTGCCTAATCTGTGTGGGAGATGCAGAAGCCAGCAGGGCTCAGTCCTCACAAGGGGTCCTGAATGAATTGTAACCAGATTTGTGCTTGCTTCTTACAAACATGAAGCCATCTTAGTGTTGGAAACAGTGTTATGTCAACATTGAAGCTCTGAGCATTCTCATCTTAAATAAAGTGCCTCAAGGGTGTGTTTCTTGCCAGTATGTTCTTTTAAGAAAATGACAAAGTTATCTCAGCATGACTGCACACACTGCATTCATCCTGTACATCCCGACAAGCAGAGAATAGAGGAGCCATCAATGAGGCACATTCGACTTTTGTCCCTCAACTCAACAGGCGTAAACATACTTCATGCATGTCAGTCTGTTCTGTGACTGTTCTGCTGAAAAAAATAGCATCTCCTCACCCATTGTCTCTCCTCCCCTCCCTTCCTATCTCCTCTGCAATGGCTGTCTTTCCTCACAATAGAGGCATGCTTTCCTTTTGTGTCACACTGAAGAACAATAGAGCAACAGCAACAACAAAAGAGCAATAGCAACAACAAAAAAAGCTTTTGAAATGCCATAATTCAATTGAGCTGCTAAGCACTGAGGTGTATTAGGTTATCAGTGACTAAAATCCCTTGTGGCATGAGGCATAAATCACACGTCAGTCCTCTTTCTTTCCCTCCCTTCTCTTTCTACAGCCTGCTGACTTTTCTGGCAGTCTCAGAGGGTTTTCAACCTTGGCTAGCCCCTGATGCAGCCAATACTTGCAGGACTAGTCATGACATTGAGACCATGCATTGCATTTATCCATCAAAAGAAAAGCTCTATACTTTTAATGTTCCCTGTTGTTTAGTAGAGTTTTGGTTTGCTGGGTTTGGAATAAAATCATAAGCATACTTTCTATTTTAATAGTTTTTTATTGATCATTGTGGTTAATTTGACCACACTGGATATGTTACTCAAGAAGCAGCAGCCTGCTTTCTGTTTAAAAACCACACAAAAAAAATTCAATCTCTGTACTCAAATTTCATCTAATGTGGTTTATGAAATTTTTATTCTTTTTGTCCTTGATTATCTGATGAGCTCTCTGAACCCATTATGCATTAAGGGTGCAGCAGGAGAACTGGTGCTCACATTTTCACTGCTTCTAATGGAGGACCTGCACTGAATAAAAGTGTAATCCTAGAAGCTCTTGTGTCATCTGAACACTGAGCCAAAGTGGCAGGTGCCTGCCACAGTCTCCCTCCTTTTGTTAATGCTCTTCCCTCTGTTCCCACCGATTTGAGGTCAGGGAGCCGCAGTGCTTTTCAAGAAGTCTTTTTTTTTTTTTTTTTTTCACCGCTTGCTTTGTGAGCCGCCTGAGCCACGGCAGGTATAAGTCAAAGTCAGCCAGGATCTGAGCTACCAAATCCAGTAATTAAGTGGGCCCTTTCTCTCTTCATCTTGCGGAGTAGCGAAGGACCCAGCTGCCACAGGGATATGCCCTAAGCCTGTCAGGTGTCTTTATGAGATTCATGTGGACTTACATCACAGCTTAGCAAAGGTCTGATATATGGAGGCAGCACAGTGCTGACGGGGATAATTTTACTTTCATGACAAGTGTTGCTTGGCTGCAGTCCTGACACACCCTGGCATGCCACAAGGCAGATGGTGTTCCCCTAGGCACTGCTGCCATTTTCTAACATCCCTCTCCTCACAAGCCAATACTTCTTCTGTTGAGGAGTCATCACTGTGGTGGGACAGGAAGGAGTCATTGGAAAAATTTAGAAATATTAAGGGCCTCCTTTACGGACGGGGCTGCAGGCAGTGGTGGTGGCTCAGTAGAGTTTTACCTAAAATCTTCAGGATTTAAATCCAGGACTAACAGAGACCACTGTTGTTTTTAAAATTTAGTGATTTGCTTATGTGCATGTTTGTGCCACAAAAAATATAAATGAAAGATGCTCATGTCACTGCAATCGACTGATTGGTGCTGAAAAATGACTGATTTAATTTTTCTGACTGTAACCTTAGAATGAAAAAGATATCATGATTTTAACATGATTCAACATCTACGTCAGTATTTTTAGAAGTTTATAGCAATCAAGAACGACTCTTGCTTGTACTGTTTTTCTATAACCAGACCCATAACACTTTAGTTGTTTTAGAAAGGATAATCTGTATGGACTCAAAGGGGTATGTGTCTTTTTTTTTTTTTTTTAAGAAAAACTGCTGCAATGCAAACCAAAGCTAAACAAAAGAAAGGCACAGTGTGTGTTTCGAATGTTAATTTTGTGTAGTACTTTTGTCTTCAACTGCATTGAACCTGTTGGTGTGTCGCTATCAGGAGTTTTCATCACTCGCCCTGGATGTTTCCTAGATTATGTCAACAGGAAAGGCAAAACGATGATGTCATGCTTGTGGAGTGCATAACTCAATAAGTTATTTCCATTATTTCCTGAAGCATGTCCAAACATCCACTGGTCCGTGACAAAGGTGCAGTAAGGTGGTTGAGTTCAAGGAATGAGTGCTGTTAAAGATTAATATGGGAAAATATTCAGCTAGATCTGATGATGTGATTTACACACAGTGAAATCTGCTAGTGTAAATTAATAAAAGCAAGACTTTTTTAGGTCATAATTGTGAAAAATGGACTTGAGCTGCTTTATTTGAGGGCTGTGAACTATGTTATGCTTTAAGAGGCAATTTCTGTTAGTTAGGTGTTTGTGTGTACTGGTTCTATTTTTTTTTTTTCTTCAGAAATTTGTGATTTATGTCTTGATAGGCATTGTATAAATAAATGCTCAATTAATTAATTATTTCAATGTGTGCACTCCAGAGATTCATCAAATATAGCTTTTTGGACTTTTGTAAGAATTTGACTTCGGGCAAAAATCCATATCGGCAATCTGATATCTTTAAGAGTCATAATACAAGAAAAAATAAAAATTGCATTCAAAATATATTTTTCTAGCCCCCCTGCTACGGATAGTCATCATTTACCTTTATTAGAAGCAGAGTTGACATCGGGTTGCTTGTTTGAGAGAACAGTCACTGTAGTAGTAGTAGGCTTTTAATAGTCTGAAACAAGGAAAAACTGTTGTATTCACTTTTTCATATGTCTTCAGCATCCAGTCTTATTCCTGGCGTCAAAATTCTGACTGGGACGGTCGGACATTTTGAGTTCATTATCCAGTATGGCTTTCACCCTTATAAAATATACTTAAAGTTGCAAGTGTGAACCACTATCAAACCAGCAGCACATAGTTCTGCTCAGCCTCTGCTTCTAAACCTGATTGTTTATTGTTTGCTTCTTCGAATTAGCTCTACGATGTTAGGATATTGTCAGTTGTGTAATGACTTGCAATTTGAACGCATTCAACTCGTATGTGATGTCATTCCTAGATCTATGCTCCCTCTTCTGAGAGAAATTGTATGCATCTCAAAAAGTGTCTGGAGATTATAATTCATCAGCAGTCCTTGGTGATCAAGCTAAACTTTTATTATCTTAGTTGGCAGCTAAATTGTTCACTTCTGTTATAATGAATAATTTTATGGTAAGGCATTGCTTAGTGGATGTAAGAATCAAGATCTGACAGCTAGTGTCCATTTCTCTTTATCTTTGAAATCATTACTGCCATATTTGATTAGATATAAAATGATATGATTATTATTGGTTGAGGTTTCTTGCAATAAGCTGCTGGATCATAGTGACAAGTGTACCAGAAATGCATAATTACTCTGGTTTTTTGGGGCTGTGAAGATTTTTCTTATCTGACCGACTGGATTTAATCAAACTTGTGAGTAAAATATGCAGAGCAAAACAAATGCGGAAAATGTATTTGATTTTTCCCTGAGCTTGAATAAGAAGTAAAACATTCTAGAAACCCGTAATTATGCTGTGGCAGAAAAGTGATTTTTATTTTCCCTCTAAACAGATGGAGAGGGAAACAGATTTAACACACAGTTGCTGCTAAGAACACATCCACTGTACCGACTTCCTCTGTTGTTATTGCTTAATCCGTGTATAGTTGAGATGATCAGTGCAGAAACATACCTGCCAGGACTACTTTGTCACTAAGCGGCTTATAGAATATCCCCCAGTGAACATTCTGACATTTAACTCTTGGAAATTTTTTAACATGTGTCTTTAGCTAAAAGTCATTACAAAGTCTGTAATTTGGAATGACTTTCTCAGTTACAACTTTATTGACATGGTTTTGTTGGGTGGCCTCCATATGCAGGCTGGTGGTTGGGTGTTTGGGAGTGTGTTTTTTATTTTGCAACTTTGGCTATAGGCTCTAAGGAAATCTGGCTTTGTGGAGGAGCTGCTTGGTGGGCACAACGCTCGGCCCTCCTCCAGTCCTCCCTTCTCTGCCGCATCCAACAGATGACTGAGGAGCTTGTTTGTAATGAAACCAAATCCCTTCCTGTTATGCATGACTCATTGGGTGTAGTGCCAGTCATTTTTATTGTCTCACACTTGTTTTGTTGTTTTCTTATTTTTGTGCAGTCCTTAGAATGATTTTACATGCTTTCAAGCCGAATAAAATTTTGGCATTTTAAATTTTTCCATGTTTGGTCTTGATTGGAACTGAGAGAACATTTGTTTCTCTATAAGATGTCTAAACTGCTGCTAGCCCTCATTATAACCAGTGGCTAAGACCACAGAAGGTACAGCTATGACTTTGAAATGGCATATTGTTCCTCTCAAAAGTAACTAACATTTCAAGAAAACAAATGTCCCCCTAAGGCACCATTGTCATGGACCTTCTCCATTCCCCAAAGCTTTGAGTTGTATTTCTGGGTCTCAGGACGTCCACTTAATTGCTATCCATTGCACAAAAAACTCAGCAAAAGAGCAGGACTGCAATTAGCTGTGGCTCACTGCAAGCTTGGCATAAATCTGCCATAGTGTTTCTCTTATGGAAGTTGAGCAGTTGTGGTCTTCTGTCTTCCACGTATAAAATGTAGTCCTGTCACTGGGATATTGTATAATTAGGCAGAACAGCAGTAGTGGAGAGCGTGATTTGAGGCTATAAGCTGAGGCATTGTGGCTTTGTGCTGAGGCATACAGAGGTTCGCTATTATTTATGCACTTCTCCCTTTATTTCCTGGCTTGTCTCAGTGGATGTCCCCAGTTCCCGTCTTGAGCCAGAGCTGTCTCTCTCTGACACTTGTCCTAATCTTACTTTTCTTTCTTTGTCTCACACAGCTGATTATCCTCGAAGACTATGCCGACCCTTTCGATGCAGAGCAGGCCGGTGGTGCTCAGACCACAACTGAAAAAGTTGCAACTGAAAACGATGGTTACATGGAGCCATACGAGGCCCAGAAGATGATGGCAGGTGAAGTTCGACTTTGATCATTTCCATTTTGAGCTCTATGGTCTCTCAGCTCTCTGTCACTTACTTACTGGTTGTTTTATGCTGTGGCTTTATGTTGTGCTGTGTAGTGAAAAAGATATGTCTCTTTCAAATATCTTTGCATTTCAGATCATCAAACAATTAAAAAAAGGCTATTCAAACCACCTTATATATATATATATATATATATAAAAAAATCACTTGTGGTTTTTGAGTATTAAAAGTATTAAAAAGTGGCACACCATTTCAACCTTTATTCAAGCCCCTCGAAAACCTTCATTTTTGCTTTAATTGTTGTTCTGGGTTATTTTGTGATCACGTTTGAGTCCGAGATGCACTCTTGGAGTAATATTGGTAGACTGACGTCTCTTTGAAGGTTCTCTACTATTCCATGTTTTGTCCATTTGTGGGTCGTGGTTCTCACTGTGATTTGCTAAAGTTTGGTGGCATTGAAAACTGATTCCAGACTGATAAATATCAGCAGGTCATACATTTTTTGCAGCACTATTTGTGTAAAACTGATTATTACTCATTGTGGACTAGTCATGTGAATTAATGCAAAAGCTCAGATTTCTCCATGTCATTTTACATGACAGATGCAGCACTGCAGAAAGGAGTTGTGTGTCGCAAACCGTGTTGGAACATTTTCAAAGGCAGGAACTTTAAGAGTTTAACTTATGCATCCTGTTTTAATCTGATCAGAGGAATGTGTGCACTTGCTGAGATTTCCAGGAAGTCTCTCTTTCTTTGATAACAATAGCTTTATGCTAACGTAAGAATTTAGCTAAACCACATTCCCCATTGTGGATGAGTGTGACACTGACAAAGAACAAGAAAATGCAGAAAGAGAAGAAAAATGTGCAGCAAATCAAAAATGGACTGATGTTTTCCTCTCGTAAGCAGTCAAGATTGTTACAAAAGATCCTGGCATGAATGTCAGACGTTAGGTTGGTCGCAATTTACCACAAGATATCAAATATATCAAAGCTTGGGTGTTTACTGACATATAACAGTAACCTTTTACCATAACACTACTGATCTTGCTGCAAACAGAAACCTTTTGTCGATCTTCAGCAATTTTCTTTTTAATGGGCCTACAGACAATCTTCTGTTTTCATCTGTCTCAGTGGTTTGACCTCTGGCCGAATCACTGCCTCAGCACAAGTACAAAAACAGGATTTATTGCTGCTCTTAGAATGAGGAAGCTGTAAAGAAGTAGTCTGAACAAGGCTTTTGTGGTATCCATCAACTCTTAAGCTCACTCCAAGGTTTTTGTAGCTTTACAAATTGAACTTGGAATGTTTTGAAGTGTTGAGAAAACTCCTTATCTGGCAGTTGCTCTCTGTTTGATCTGATTAAGTCATCAATTCAAGACTACAATCTTTTCTGTTTTTAAAAAACCTCAGATACACATATTTTCTTTCGCAAAGTCCTTTTAGTAGGACTTTGTTTTCTGTAAAGCTGGTATTGTACAGTGAACCCTCACTATAATGCGGTTCACCTTTCATGGCCTCGCTGCTTCGCGGGTTTTTTTTATGCAGTTTATTTTCACAGTGCATTGTGATCTGCGTCCTGATTGGCTAAACAGTTTCTGCGCTTCTTCTCTACCTGTGTGCCAGTAACGTTACTGTATTTAAATATATGTAATACAGCTCGGCAAATTTTGGCAAATATTTTTGCCCAGAAGAAAAAACAGCGACAATAACTACCGATAACTATGTTCTACTCTCTAAAAAACAGACTCTGCAGCGTCTGACTGTGACGCTGCGGAGTCTGGCCGCAGAGTCACAGTCAGACCCACAGTGAAATAAGCCAGTCACAATTTGTCCTACTGTACTTCGTATTGATGATTAAAATAATTTTACTGTAGTTATTTGTAACAGTGTGTCGTATTTGTTAAAAAAAAAGCTCAGTCCTGAAAATAGGTTTTGTTCTTTGGTTTCAATGTAGACTATTTAATTATGTTGTATAATCATTGTAAAAAATAAAGGTTACTACTTCACGGATTTCGCCTATCACGGGTTCTTTTCGGAACGCAACCCCCGCGAAAAACGAGGGTTCACTGTATTGTTTTACGTTACATCTGGATTTAGTATAAAAAAGAGATTCAAAGAACATATAAGTAAAGGCTTAATAAAATTGGAAATTAATGTTATAGTTGGAAATATGAAGGCAGTTTATCATTTTCACCTACAAAGAAATTATCCAGTGAATAAAAACCTCACAGGTGTGCAACTGATGACCATTAGCTGGACTTTTATCTGTCTGAATTATAGCTCTAGTAATTCCTGTACTTTGCTGCTTAATAGAAAACTTTTATATATGCTCTTTTAATGCTACTTTCCTATTTTTTATGAAGTGCACATAAACACTTACAGCAAAAGTTCTCCACAAAACTTTTCTACCAATGCTGTTTACCCTGTTTAGCCCCGCTGATACATGTATGGGTTAAATGTCTTGCCTGAGGGTTTCTGACCAATATAATGAGGGTCGGTCACTTTCACTTTCTCCCACTGTGCAAGGTCGGGTGCCTCTAGGAATGCATTGGCATACTGACTATGGGCATATAAGGTAATTACTGCATCTCACTGACAACGTATCAGTCCAGCCAAGAAGAGAGAATGACTGAACTGTAGTTTGAAGAAGGACCTTGCGTTTCTAACTGTGAAATTCTTGTTTTTTGTTCTCAGTCATTTAATTTGTCGTCATCTCAACTGCAATAGTATTTTGATTTACTTATAACAACCTATAAATTTACCAATAACTACATTTTCTTCCATGCTTGCAGCCTACTCTTTTCTCAGTTCTGTCACTCACAGATGGGTTCAGATGGAACCAAACCTATAGCATGTCAGCCTAACAGAAATGTCTTTATTTACAGCTGTAAAAGCAGGTTTTGAATAATTTAGCTACTGGCACATTGATTTACGCCACCTATTAGATATAAAAATGCATCTTAGCTCATAAAACAGACTCCTAATTTTCTCAAATCCTAAAACTCAGAGGTGTGCTGCCTATAAAAACATGTTCCCAGTTAATCATAGACAGGACTTAAATAAGGCTGATTTCACAGACTGCCATTAGGTTTCATGTTTAGATGCAACAAAATCAAATACATTGCTTAAAGGCACATACATGCATATATCTAGGATGTATTCACAATATGGTTGAAGATCTGTATGTTGGTTTTACTGTATGTTCACCACCACTGACTGTTAAGGGAGTTATTTTTTGTGTTATGTTCATATTTTCTATTTTATGACTTCCGGATGTCCAACCACACGTTTTAATGTCCCACACATTCAAGAATGGGCTGCGGATATAACGGGTCCAGACGGGAAGCAAAGACATCCCTCTCCACAGTGACTTTGAGAGATGCCAAAACATTCACAGCCAAAAGGGGCCATATACTCTCACTAATGTATTTTTGATCCTCTTAGTGGGAAAAGCTAGAAAAAAAAACCAAATTCTTCAAATAATTGAACTACTTCTCTGCTTCTCACCTCTTTCAATGCAGAGGAGCAGTGAGTCTTCTCCATGCTTTTTCTCCTAGTATTGGTATTTAGCTGCTGTTCAAAGAATAGTGAAAAGAGACATAATTTTCAAAGATCTCCTCTGCTGAATCCGTGGCATTTAGCTTTTTAACATGGCTTTAGCTGAGGCTTTAAAAACTTATAGTTTCAAACCCACTATAATGTTCTACTCTGTAACCTAGTTTCTTGTAAACTGGAAGAAACCTGTAACACGTTCCCCTCCATTATCAGAAAGACACATCTTTCTGTTAGGAGAATTTTCTGGTTGCTATGTACAGTCATGCTTTGGGAATAGGATGCCAACCCCTTGTCTTTATTAGCTTTTATTAAAGTTAAGGTTGGCAAACAATGGGCAACATGTCTGACTGCACCCTGACTACCTTAGGAGATAGCCTGACTAATAAACCAGCTAACATTAAAAAAGCATGTTTTAAAATTCTGATCAACAAACAAGTTTTCTTGAAAACTTATACTATATTTGGCATCATCTTATTCTATACTTAAGTCTCAAAACCAAAATAATAATGAATAGCCGTTTAAGTTAACATTATCATAACTAATGATAAATGTAAAAAGATTTTTGCAAGTTTAGGATGAATTTCTGGTTTTCATTTTTAAATAAAACTTAGTCTGATATTTTTGATTTTGCTAGAAATCATGAAGTATTGTATTTTTAGGTAATACCGTTAAAAATCCATATCTTAATTGGTGTTTATTTCTAGTTAGATGTGTATTGAGTTATATTCTGTCTGGGAACATTTCATGTATTTCAGAATTACTATATTGTGGTACCTGCAATGACCATATGTCATTGATCCTATAGTATATAATCTAAGGATATATCAAGACATGAGGTGCACTGATTCCTTCCCCTAACAGTGAAGTCCCCCACATACTCTGGCACACAGTTTGTGTGGCTCACAGAATACGAACTGTATACACCTGAGTATGTGGGAGCCTTAATTCTGTACTTCATCCTGCTTGCTCCTTCAGCACTCTTGCTTCATCTTAAAAGTAATGTTTTTTTAATCTACCAATAATAAACCATAACAATGGATGAAGTCTTTAAAAGTTTTTCTGTAGAAATTCAGTGAAAACTGAAGGTGTCTCTTTGAGCCTATAAAATAATTTCCTGATTATAGAGCATTCACACGTTACACACACAAAGACAAACACTACTACATAGTGGAAGGTGTGGCATGTAAGGCCTGAGGCACGGAGTGCCAAAGCCGTTTACATAACAGAGTGAGTATTCCTGCTGTCTGTGTGTTTGTGTTTGTTGGCACACATCACTGAGAATTTGTTGGGGACTGTGTGTGTATGAAATAGCTGAATTGACCATTGCTGACGCCTGTGTGTGTCTGTGCTGTATTCTCGACGTCTCTTTTGAAGCTACTGATTAATGGGTCTGTTGGAAGGGCATGTCACAACTTCCTTAACCTGAAAAAGCCAGCCGCACCTCATCTACCCCCCCCACATAGGAGCTGGAAGATACACACACACAGGCACACCGGCTGCTGGCCAGTGCTCAACACACCACGTTCATGTGCTCAGCTGCCCTGTCGTAACAACGTTCCCAGCATGTGTGTTTCCAGAGGGCCTCGAATGTTTGTCATGTCTACATGTGCCAGCTATTACAATGGCCATCTCTCTATCAATGTGAGTCGGTGTGTTTTTTACTCCCTGGTGCATTGGCATGAGTTTTAATGTCTTTTCTGCTTGTATCTTTTATGGGTTTTGTTTAAATTTGAACATAGATCAATAATGTAATGCTTTACATTGTGGTTTATTTCTTACACATACACAACAATACTACCTCTACTCATGAAAACACATATAGCATCCTTCTTTTCAGTTTTTGACAAGAAAAAAAAAATATTTAATGTGAATTATGACCAAAAAATACTTCTATTAACTAAATCTCTAAAAAGGGAGAGAAATTTAAAGTACATTCACACTAGCCATGTGTAGCCCGCTTTAATTGAACAGTAGTTCATTTGCCTAAAAAGTCTGGTTCATTTGGGGAAGTGTGAATGTGCAATCGAACTCTGATACGGACCAAAAAGGTGAACTCTAGTTTGCCTAAAAACATAGGTCTTGATTCGGTTGAAGTGAACTCTGGCGCAGTTCAAATGCATATATGAATGCAAGCGGACTGGGGACAGATCCAAAACCTGGAAGTGAAGTATAGAAGGCAGTTCATTCTGGGTCAACAGATCCAAATTAAATGCATGAGTCTAACAATACAGTGAGAAATGACTTCCGGTATTTTACCAGAGACAAAAGAGAAATCCTACACCTGCTAAAATCTGCCGCTCCAGTTTTGTTTATATTTTGTGAAAAAGGAAGTTGCGCTGGTCTTCTTCTGAGGGTTTTGTATTGTTTCCTTCAGAAGTTCTTGGTGCTGCGCCACCACAGGAGAGGAGGTGAACAGCAGTTTGAATTGTGTGACAGTGCAGTGTGAAAGTGAACCACTCCTGCTGAAAATGTAGCAAATGTTGCAATTTTGGTCCTCAGTTGAACTGAGCCTACCGGACTATCAGGTGTGAAAACACGCTTAACTTTGCTTAAATTCAGAAGTTTATACACTACATGTTTCCTTAATGCTTGATAGATTTTCCTTTAAGCAGTATGACTTTGTCACATGTTTTTAGTATCCTTCCACAAGTTTCATAAAATTGAAGATTATAAATGAAAAAAAATATTACTTTAATTATTATGAAATTTAAGGAATTCTAACAATTTTGACAACAATTTTGATACTAAAACAGGAAAATATTAGTCTTGCTTGTTGCCAGAAGATGGAAAAAATGGTTGTTTTAAACAATACATGTTAATATCTGGTTTTAGCTGTATCATCTGCTAAAATCAAGACCAATCCCAAGAAGCAGCAGCATTCAATCACAGGATGAGCTTTTGAAGGAAATTCTTGAACTAATTCCTGATGTATTCTTTTGTTCTTTTTCAGTCGACACAGTTCCATCGCAATTTGTTGTAGCTGTACAGACTTGTACCAACAAGCAAAAGAGGCTGGACTAGTTCTGCAGCACAGACTACGTCAAGCCATTTCTCAATGAATGCATACTCATCCTCTTACTTCTTGCCGAGCCAGGCAGGTGAGAAGGCAAGTGGTCATGTAAGAGTTTTCCCACGCTGCAATGCAGGTCTGTTGAGCAAACTGCTTGCGTGATAGAAGCAAACAAACTCTGGTGCGCGCACTAAGCTATGGCTTAGTGAATGTACCGGAAGTTTTGATTGAAGATGCATATGTATGGAAAGAGATTAATGGAATATGTAAATCTTAACACACAAATATTACATTTGTTACGCAAATTTGCAATCTGGGTTTACCCTCATCAAGTCATTTTGCAGCAAGAGAGTTTGGCATTTTGCTCACAGGGAAAAACCTTGATGTTTTCCATAATGGTTGACTCATGTTAGATGGGCTTTTTGCTTTTTCCCTTTTTAATGAATGTGCTGGGAAATGCCTCCCAGCACTGGCACCACCTGCACCTCACTCCCAGTGATGCGGAGACATGCATTTAGTGCCAACAAGATGAATCATTTGCTGCAAACTTTTTTTTTTTTTTTTTTTTTCATGGCTAAATCCCTGTTGAACGTTATCTGTTTTGGCACAGCCCTGAATAGTTGTGAAAACATGCTTGGAGAAAGTGAAAGTAAAGGGAAAGAACTCCAAAAACTGTAAAGAAATGGGCCAAGACTGACAGAAAAGTGAAAAGAGAGAGAGGGCTTGAGGCAGAACCAGTGGGAAGAATTCCGTATTACAGCACGTGTGGGTTAGTTTATGGGAACTCTTTAAGAGAAAAAAATGGTGGGATGGTGTGCCAAATGGTTTCCATCTCCTCCTCACTCACTCACTCACTCACTCACTCACTCACTCACAAGGGAGAAAACTCACTCCAGGCAATGGCAGGTACATGTGGCAGCACATTTCTTAGCCTGTAAGCCTGCTTTTATTGCCCCAAGCTGTGACTTGAGGAATATCCGGAGCATGCATCGGCTATTGCTTTTTTTATATTACCTTTTGTTCAGATTTTGAAATTTGCATCATTATTGTTTAATTGCAGTAGTGGTTTCTTATAACATTATAACAACTTAGCAATTATCCTCCTATCTCCGGTTTTACATTCTCTTGCATCTTTCTCCAGGTATTTAAAGGGTCATTCAAGAACTACCTCATCACACATATGCATTTATCATCACCCTAGCTGATTATAGTTAACTATAGATAAGAATGGTCACAAGGAAAGGGGCCATGAACTGGACAAGGAAGGGAATATTAACAGCTTAAAATAGCTGTTTAAAGTTATTTGACAGTCAACCTATTAAGATTCTGGTTAGTGGTTTAAATGTTTTAAGGCATTTATTTTACAAAATCATTTTTGTTAAATAGCAAAGTAAAACAAAGCATGTGGAAACGACTTAGCCTTGACTTCAACAATGGCTGACATTTTCTAATAAAGCTTTAGGGCCAACAAGTTATGACAGATTTCAAATGAGTGCAGATTGTGGGTTAAGTTTCCATGCAACAGCCTTATTCATAAACAGGAAAAGTGAGTTAAAGAGCTCACTGGTCACTCTCAGTCTTTGAATAGAACTGTCAAATAATGCACGACAGCATACAAAAATTCAAAGCAGTAATAGATTGTGAACACAATTTTAGGCAAGTTGTTTTTTTTAGGATTGTTTTTGTTTTTGAACAACTACATTTCCCCACTTTGTTTATGTCGGTAAGTCAGAAGGGTAAACACACAATCACAAAGTTGCAAATGAGCATTTTATTGTCTTATAAAAAGAATTGGTGACCAATATGACAACCTTATTTTTCCATTCATGGAGTTTTGTAGTGTGTCTTGATCTTTTCACAATCAGCTCTTCTAGTAGCTTCCACAAAGACCTTAGTACTGTCCAGAAAAGCAGTTTTCATTCACCTAAAATCATTTAAGATGGAACCACAATTTCTCTTTTTGGTTTAGTTCAGGTGAGGACCGGAGCCATCTTCAGGTTATTTATTGGCTAACCACACAATTTCCCAGTACCTCACCTTCGCCTTGGTGTAGTTCTGTGAATCTCTAGGAACTGCCTAATATTTACATTTACCTCATCATAAGATATTGAGCTCCTTACACCACCCCTTCCCTCAATGCACAAACACACATCACCTTTCATAAATAAAGTGTACATCCTGGTGTTAAAATGTGCTCATAAAACATGTTACACTGAAAATACTCACTTTCTGAACAATAGTGCTAACTGTTCAAAATCATATCAAAAAACATAACACAAAACATTTTGTGTTATGTTTTTTGATAGGATTTTGCAGCATTAACATGTCATGCCTGGAGCTGGGGATTATATTGACATATCTTTGAGATGAAACTTCAAATGAATCTAGATTTTTTTGGTTGCAAACTGGACTAGGCCACAGCAGTAGTTTTTGCTGCTGCTGCTGTTAATGCAGCTAGCAAGTCCAGGGTTTAAGTCGGGGCCATGACCTGTCTTGTATGTTCCTGCTGTTTGTGCGTGGGTTCTCTCTGGGGACTCTGGATTCCTCACTGTCCAAAAATATGCATGTTGGGATAATTGGAGACTAAGTTACATTTTAGTGCGTGTGTGTGCATGATTGCTTGACCAGTGTCTCAGTCTTGTCCTGTGATAGACTGGCAATCTTCCAAGGGTGTAAATCGTGCATAGAAACATTGTACAGGTACAAATAGTGTATTTTGTGTGATGTTCAATTGTCTGTCTGAGAAAGATGGGCTTTTGCTGAACTTTGTCACTGTATCTGCACTGCAATGCATTTCTTTTCTTGAAAAAATGTTTAAAAAAGTTTTGTGTTCTGTTCCTCTGACAGTGACATACTGCCTTTGAGTGTGTGTTTTGGGGTTCCTGGATTATGGCCAGCAGTCTCTGTGGTGTGGAGGATAATTTGGCAAAGCTGAAGGGTGGTGGGTGGAGGGTGTGTAAGAGGTGGGTGGAGAGGGGGAAAGCAGGAAGACTGACGACTTATTGATGAAAAGAGAAATCTCTAGCAGAGCCTGATAACCTCCCTCCCCCTCACTTAGTGATAAATGCCATCCAGCGCTGGAGCTCAAGCTCTCACATGGCTTTGCACACTGCGGCAGTGCTGCGCCACTGTCAATATCTTTGACACATTTCACATGGCACAGTTCTGTGGCACATGTCCTGCATGATCAGTTTTTAAGATGAATTGTTTTTGTTTTATAAAATAGAAAAACATAAAGTAGCAGATTGGAAGATGCTATCCAAGTTCCCTATAAGAAACAAATCTGTAGCCTTATCAGTAATATATTTTACATTGAGGCACACCATCAAGGCTTTTTTCAGGTGGTTTCAGCAACATACATAAAACTAATACTATTAGCATGACTTCCATAAAGGAGAAAAAACACATCAAAACACACGTTAAGCCAGAACTGTTAAAAAAAATATACAAACATTTTGTATTTAAGATAAAAAAAAACCCTTTGTATGTAAATATATATTTGCATCTTTTGAAAAAATGCAAATAAAAAAAGATTATTTTAAAATGTATTTTTAATTTTAAAATGCTTGAGTGGTTGAATCAAAAACTTGCAGAATGTGCCAATTTTTGTAACGTGTGTAAACCATCTTTAACCTATGCAATGCCTAAAATGCCAAAGACAGGACACATTTCTGAAAAGAAAAACAAAAGTGTCTCACCTGCAGTAGATAACTCATTTAATGTTTTTACTTTGAATGATTGGTTGATTGAATAATTAATTTCTAGGTTTCATGGCTTCGGCAGCAGGAGAAAAGCAAATTTCTATCATCTCAAAAATGTAATGTCTTGAAAACTCAAGTTTTTAAGATTTCAGGGTTTTTATGGTCTTTTAAAAAAAGCTAAAAGGAAAACCTCAAAAATATTAATCCAGCAGTCCAGAGTCCAGGGTTTGTAGAGCCAATCAATTTGGCTGTGTGAAATTAGGAATATATTTCTGCAGTGACAGTTTTGCTAGGATGCTTTCCCTATAGAAGGCTCTTATGGACTTTATGAGACACAGCCATTGCAGAGCCGTGCATTAAGAGTGTAAATTGTAATTTTATATGCAAGCAGCAGGTCAGAGAAGGAGCAGTGTGTGCTGGCAACAGTTCCTACTGGCCTCTGACATCCTGTTGCGCCTGACTGAGCCAAGCCAAGGATGGATAGGTAGACTGACCCAGTACCCATCAGTTACAGCTGAGTAAGTTAGGTGGGGGGTGGAGCAAAGGAATATGGGACTGGGCAGACACAGCGGTGCTGTGTAGAGGTGCTGAAGTCATTCATTTTTAAGGTGTGATTGATGACATCATTAATCCGTTTCTGGCCTCCTACAGAAGAGGAGGGGGAAATTCATACCTGCTGCTGGCTACCTGGGGCCTGCAGCACCTGTGTATGTGCTCTATAAATAAATGCACACTCACAGATTGAGACATGCATTTGCTGTAGACACATGCACTCTTTTTTTGTGAGCTATTTGATGTGTCAGTTCTTCATTTGCCCTGGAGATAAAGAACCGTGTGTCTTTGTTGCGAGCAGTTAATTGATGGAGTCTTTTAGTCATATTTACCAGCTAGTATGAGAATATACAGTGATGTGGCAATGTTGAAGTTTGTTTTGATATGTGCATTCACATTTTCTTTGTTTTCTCTGCCTTTGTTAACTTAGTGACACTCCTGTTATTGCAAAGAAAGAAACTGACATAGTGAATTAGTAGCTGACGGAAAAATGGTGCCAAGCTGTGAATCACTGTTGTTTCATGGATTTAGGGTAAGTTGGCCTGGCAGCAGTATGTTGTTTTTCAGCTTTCTAATGAAGCCCAAGGCTCCTCTCACTTTCTGAGGAGACCTAGTGTGTAACCTTCCGTTCTTGAGCTGATGTTTTAATGCACCAAGATCGATGTGATGTACTTTTCAGTCACTGTCCTGAAGTTATATTTTCTTTCACTTCAGGGCTTACCCATGAGGAGAACAAAATGGAAGAAAAGAATACAAATTGAAAAAATGCACTTCGCAGGAGAGACAGAAGCAGAACTATACCCTAGCCTTTCATTTTATCCGCATCTGAACATGAGTTCTCATTTGGAAATATTGAAAAGCATCAAAATCTTCCAAGTATAAAACATAAAAAAATATCTTTCCATAATTTTTTTTTTCTGATTTCACAATTATTTTCTGACACAAAAACAGCCTTTTGAGTCTCGTCTTTTAAAACAGGAAGGCATTACCTTATAAGGAAGTTGATTTAGCATCTGCAATTGCACAATTTTGAAGTCTGTTAAGCTGGTATGCAGAGAACAAATTGTTCTCTTGTTGGAAAATACCTTTCTAAGAAGAGCCGCAAAGTATATTAAATCACAGTCGTTATCACCGTTTCAATGTGCAATATCACATTTGAAAGGACTGCTTGGATGCAATATGTTATTGGTCATATTATCTTAGTTGACCAAGGTGCTGACCTCAGAGTATTGGAGACATTGTGGTGATGAAAATAGGGGAAGAGTAAGACAAATGTGGGTTAATCATAATCAATATTGTCATTGGGATCTTCCACTATGGGGAAATTTTGTTTTCCCAATAGGGTACAATTCCATTTCTAATACAAGTATGATGTATAGTAAAGAACTGTATCTTTATTTTTCTATATTTCTGACCCAAATAATTAAAATGAAGGAGAGCATAAGACTGTGTATTTTCAACTTCCTCTTTAGACACTGCATATGTAGCATTAGCTTAAAATGACCTTTTAGAGTCAAATGACTTGTTGAGAAAGTATCTACAGATGGACCTATATAGTTCGAGCTGCATGACAGACTGTGCTGTAGTAATAACATTTTTACAGCAACATTAGTGGAGTGTAGTGAAATCCTCATGTAAAACAAAGACTGAATATGTGGGGAAAATTTGAAAACACTGCTTCCTAATGTACAGTATTCTGGTGACACAGTTGGCTTAATGGGAGTGATGATCCCTGAGTGCATGTGAGCAAGAATGCAGGTCAGAACTGGACCAGGAATTATGTTTACCTGATTGGTGCCATAAATTAGGTTTTGTCATTTGCAATTTTTAAATTATTTTAAACTGACTGTTCTTAAAGTTGGTTGTTGTCAACAAAACCTCAACACAAGTGATAGAAAAGTTGCAAAAAACCTGTCATTTAATACACAATATAAAAAAAAAAAATCATTTGTCAAACTGAATATATGGCATGTTGAAGTTTTCCTTTTGATTTGTTGTTCTAGTGTTTACAGACAAAACTGCTCATTTTTCTGTCTCAGTGGAGATGAGCCTATTTCAGTGTGAGTAATGCGGCTGGATAAGCCTGTTGACAAAGGGCTTCAAGTCAGAGAGAAAAGCCAGCACACTGTGATGAAGCCATCACCTAAACCAGAACTAGATATGTCCTCAGGACTCATCTGCATATATTTTTCGCCTTTCATTGAAGCCTTTTAACATATCCATGGGTCTCTTGTTCCCTGATGTGCCCTGGTTCTCCTAGACCTCAACTCTGTTTTATCTTAATTTTCCCTGTTTTGTTTCTTTCGATCCATCTACCTCTTCCCGTCCCCATCTATCTTCTTTACGTTAAATCCATTTCTCCTCAGGCCTTCTGTGTCTCATTTTCTGCTTCTGTCTTTCCCCTCATGATGTTCCCAGTCCTCTCTATCAGTCTAGCCAGGAGGCAGTAGTCTGGGACATTCCTATTTTCACTGTGATAGACTATGGACTAAGCTCTTTTATAGAAGCCTTGTTGTCTTGTAAAATAACAGAGGGGCCTTTTCTCCCTCAGGAATCCTGTTTACTGGTGACATTTATTCAGGAATGACCTTCTCTAGGTTTGTCTTCCAGAGACTCTCACTGTTATCTCCTCATACAGCATAAACCAAGTAGCCATTATTGTAGCTTGAATATTCCCATTTTTTAAAAATGTATACATCTCTGTGCAGAACAAAGACCACATATGTACTTTATTAGTCAGTTTCCAGTTTTTGCATCCGTTTTGTTTTCCATAAATGTACCCTCCCCTTTCACAGTTATAAAGCAAGACAGTGCTTGAGCTCAAGACAGCTAATTAACTAAAATAGGGAAGTAGCACCATAAAGGCACGAGGGAGATTATAACCTTATCAGAGCATGTCAAGAGTGTGTTTCAATATTCTGCTTCCAATTAGTCAAATGGAATGTTACGGAATAACACATATTTCCATCCGACGTTGTCTTTTAAGAATGATGTTGAAAGAACAGAATTATAAATAGTTAAACATTTGTAGCAGGCCTCTACATATCCCTTTATTTGGGTCTTGAGAGTCTGTGGAGTTTTCCATTTTACCGGTTTGTAACTTTTTTACTTGTTTGATCTCATATCATAAGGAATGAATAAAATAAATGTTACTATTTAGAAACAAAGTACACCATTTAGTTCAATTTGCTCCTATTTCTTCTTCCCCACTGTTTTTGTTTGCCTCCCATCTTATCAATCACGCAAGACGATTGCAAGTGTGGTGAGGTGAGGCGCTGGGTCTGCCTGCGGCCCAGCTGCTGGGGTTGAGTAGTAATAGTTTGGCGCTGCTTGTTAATTTGATACGGTATGTGGCTGAGGAGCCTCATTAGAGGCAGCAGCACTCAGAGAGAAGATGTTACTCTGCATCTGCAGCGGGATGCCTCTGTCAAAAGAGAAGTGGTTTGGAGGTAAAAACGGAAAGTAGACTTTTGGTGTGTCTGTAGCAGTGCAGCATGGGTCAGTGGTGGAGACGATAAATATGTAGAAAGGGAAACCAACACGGATAGTGACAGGGTTTGTTGTGAAACCGGATGGTAATCTTTAGACTATATGCACAAGCAGTTATTTTTAAGTAGAAACATTTACCTGCATTGCAATATCTTCGTCAGAAGAACTCAAACAAAAAAGTACCTTGCTTAAGAATTCATATTGCTTTATCTTTTAAATTTAGGGAGGAGTTTTATTTGATAAACATAAAATGCACACTTTTGAAAGTATTTGTATTCACCACTTTTACACTGGAATCTCTAAATAAGAGCTTAGTAGTGTGAATCTGATGAAAAAACAACTATAAAAAACAAATTTAAAAAATCCCTTAAGAGGTCCTGCTTGCAGTTTGCCACTGGAAGCATGGGGAAGTTTGGTCAAGCGAGACTGAAATTGAACCTTTTGGTTAAAAATACAAACACTGCAGCCTGAAGAGAGCATATATGTAGGTATATATATTATTTTGATAGCCATGCATCTTTTTCCCTCTATGTCAAAAATACCATTTTGTGTTGGCTCATTCCTATAAAAGACAATGTAGTTTGTGATTGTAAAATGAAAAAGATTAAAAAGTTCAAATGGTATAAATATTTATGCAACAATGCTGCCAGTTATTTGATGTTTTCATTTTAAGCAGGATCTTCATGCGTACAAACAGCATGAGGGACTGCAAATTTCTGAAACTCCCCAGTCAACCAGAATTGGTAAGAAGGTGAGAGCAGCAAGTAACAATGAAAACACAAACAGGACATCAGAAAAGGCAAAGATGCAGAGATTGAGGTTGTTAAGGCGGAAGAGCTTCATTTCCATTTAAACATTGCATTTTCTCACCTCCAATGTGTGCCAGCGTGGTCTCAGAGTCTGAGGAAGATGAGATGCACCCACGGGCAGAGTGAATTATTAATATAAAGATCCCCTTCTTTGCCAAATCCAATAACATACCTGTGATTTGACTGTCAGAAGGATTGGTGAGGCTGGATAAGGGATTCTCCTGGATTATGTGTAACCTTGAATTCTCCTTCTAGAGTAATTTACTTGTGCAGGCTATTGGCTTTTGGGTCACAGTGATTAAGAGAAGCAGAGCTAGAACACACACACTCAGAGTAGGGAAGCCTCTCCTTGGCGACCTTTTTTTTTTTGACACAAGGGTTAACTCTCTACTCAGCACTCTGAAAAACAATGACATTATTGATGTTCAACAATAAATACAATACTTATTTTCTCAACTTTTTGCCATTCTTCCTAATGTCCCACATCTATGTGCATGTTTATTTTATGCATTACACAGACTTAAAATCTGGGATGTTACCAAAGAAGTTTGGTAACATCCCAGATGTTACCAAATCTGGGATTTGACCCAGACATAATTTTACATCTAGATTTGCTGGTTTCATTCTATACAGACACACATTAGTTGTCTGTATAGAAATTCTGCCTTCTATTTGCGTTATCTTGTTGTTTTTGACTGGCTTGTGCAAGAATTGCACAACACGGATGACTCCTCCTCTTGTTTTTGAATCTGTCTGCTTCTCTCTTTCTTAAGTCAGCTAGCTACTGCCAGTCCAACCGTATCAGTTGAATCATGACTAGAATGACATGCTTGATGCCATGAACTTAAAGCTCAAAGGAGGTGGTGGAGGGTAACAGATAAAACACACAAACAAAATAAATAAATGGGTAAGTGAGGAACACTGTAACAAAAGGAGAGATGTGTGCTTTTCAGTGGAGTGTGAAGTTTGGTGAGACAAATCCACTGGGAAGGTGACCTCTGTGCAAGTGGGACTTCAGGGGATCATCATTGGGATGATGCACAGTTTGGCTGATCTGCGGCTAGAGCTCCTGTGGCTGACAGGCTTTTTAACTGCACTGGTTTGTGTCTTCAGAATACAGAATAACAATTGATTTTTACAGGAAACCCAGGAGGACACAGTTCTTTTTTTAAAATGTTTTATGTTTTATTTATCTTTTTTGCAATTACCTGATCCTAGGTCATTTAGAAAAAAAAGTTGATCACCAACCCCATTAGTTAACTAATAGTCAGTTGTGGAGAAAGTACTCAAAAATTTACTTTACTAAAAGTACAAATACACAGACAAAAATGTACTCTAGTAAAAGTAAAAGTACCACATTAACATTTTTACTTGAGTAAAAGTAAAAAAGTACAGGCTTTTAAAAATACTTAAGTATTAAAAGTAAAAGTACTTGCTGAATGCATTACCTAATCGCTAATGCAATGTCATTAAGTATACCCATCGTATTTAATTTTAATACTTTAGAAACGAAGTACTTGTACTTCGTTAATTCCCACCACCGCTAATAGTTGACCTGACAACAGTTTCTCCTATCTGAGTTGTGAATCTCTGCTGCTCCTCTAAAATCACTCTAAATTCTCTTTGTCCAAACTCTTAGATTGGCTTCAGTATCTTGTGTGCACACGTTTTGCCATAATCATTTAATTTTGAAGGACTGATGAGTGATCTGTGAAATACTAAAGACTTACAATGTTTTATAATATCTTATACAACATTGTATAAGATATTAAATTTCTTCTCCAATGTTACTCCTTATTTGTCTGGAATATTTATTGTCTTTATGCTTCATTCCCAAAACAGTTGTATTTATACTGGGATAAAAACACTCATGTGGACTGTGTTTAAGTATCGAGTGCTTCTGAAGGCAATGAGTTGCATTGAATGTTATTCAGGTTTATTAGTGGAAACTGGGCACTTTTTGGTTTTTAATTAAGTTAGAAAACCATGTATCTTTTTTCTTAAACTTTACATTTGTATGCTACTTTGGAATAGTAGCAAGGGTATGGATACTTTCTCAAAACATAATATTTGCTTTTTATTGTAAAAATAAAAGTTCTACTATTTATTTTATTATAATTTTTCTTGCAAACCTTACCCTAATCTAGTTGAATCTATGAACATCAATATGTAAATGGCTATGAACCTTGCGCACAAAAACTTATTTCTTTCTCTCTAAAAATTTCATTCTTGTTCTTCACGTGTACTGTAATTCGTTTCTCGTTACCTAAACCTTTCCCCCGCTTATAACAAGTTAGTATCTCAAACATGTAGAAAATTCTTCAGACTGTAAGACCAACCTGCCATTCAATGTGTGGCTGTGGGATTAGAGGCTCGGACAAAAATGACAGTGTAACTGGGTGAGTACGAGTCCCTGTTTAGCCAGTCAGATCTGCCGTCTGTGGTCTGACTTTTCACCTGAAGTAGCATGGTATCCTGTTTCTGTGCTGCTGGCGAGCCACTAATCGACCAAAGGCCAAACACAAACTCTTAACCCTGATTTTACTTTACTGTCTGATCTGTACATGGGTCACATATTCTTATCAAATGTACTTATAAATTCTCTGTCAAACTGTTTTAAGTCATTATAATGAGATGCCAGAGAAAATTCCTGAATTTTTGTAGCATTCGCCCACCACCTCTTGTTGCTGGGCACTTCCAGTTAACTGGCTGGAAGACATTTCCTAAAGTTTTCCCTGTATAACCACATTTGTGGCTCTAATGTGGCTCTTCAGAAATCTGCTAGAAAACAGAAATGGTTTTGGGAGTGAAAACAAGTGACACCTCACTGAGGTACATAGCTTGTCAGTGAAGCAGTTATTGTAGGTGGGAATAAAATATTTCAAGAAGCTTCTCTTTTACTAGTATTTTTTTTTATAAAGAGGCAGCATTGTTTTGTTTGAGTGCAAATACAGCCTATCTGCTTCCTATACACTTTGTATTTTATCACTTAAGGACTTCAACAGTGGTACTAAAAATAATTAATTTGAAAAATAACAAAATTGATATTTTGACTTCTTTTTCACTGATGAACTGTTAGATAGGATATTTCTTCTCTTATGTTTTAGATTTCATAGCCAAATGCTAAATGTGCTTGTTAAATACCAGCTTTGTATATAAAATAGGAATAAATCTGATGGGATTAAGGGATGAAATGGATATCACAAAAATGTCAAGCACAAAAACATTGCTGGCCTTAGAACGGGTTAAGGTCTTTCAACCTGCATCAGATTTGCTTTTGTGTATGGCTCACATAAAGCCTGCAGTTATCAGCACCTTTAAGTCTGACTCATCTAGTAACATTTCAGTTTTTAAGGTCTCACTGACAGCAGGAAATCCTCCATCCTGTTAAAAATGGCTTTCTGTTGGATGGGTCACTTTGGATTCAGCTTTGGTCAGTTGGATGCATGAAGCATAGAAAGAAAAAATATTGCTGCAACGTGGAGTACCAGCATTAGCTTGAATTATATGCACATCTTTGTGCTGAAAACATGAATGACATCACTTAATCTCCATGCACGATCTGTTTATTTTATTTAATTTTTTTGTTTAAGTTTTTGCTTGTAGGAAAATGAGTTCAGCAATCTGAACTCATTCAGATTGCGTATGAATGTCTGTTTTCGGGTGGTCCCTTGATGCTCGCAAAGGCAAGAAACCTCATAGCTGTGCTGTTCTCTGCAGGCACTAAATTCATTATCAGACCTCAGAGCTCATTAAGTCCAAGCAGATGTGGCACAGAGAGATGTGTTGCTTACACAGGGCAGCAGGTGAAACGCAGAGGCAACTTTTTATCTTGCATGTCCTGTAGCATCTGTCATTGTGACGGTAGATGAAGTAAGCCGCCTTTGTGTCTGTTTATAGCTGTGTGTCTACTTTAATATGCGTCTGCTTGCTTTAATGCATTTGCACAAGAGGTATGGAACTGTCACATGCACAAACACTCACATACATTGCATGTCCATTCATACTGCATTGCATGGTCTTCAGTGTCATTTTTTCTGAACATGTTTTGCCTGAATGTATTGCTGAGATTTAACACATGACGACAGGGAGCAGGTGGACACAACTTCTGTTTTATGTTCCTGCAGTTCACTGGGAAATATCCTTGTGCAGAGACTTTGAATTCTGAATAGGGTAGTAAAGTAAAATTTCTCAAAGACTTGACAATTTTGCTGTCCGCAGGCCAAGTGTTGCTGTTATGAATACACACTTTGCATGGTAATTAGATAAAACAGCTGCCAAGGACGACAGTGCTCAAGATGCTAAAGGTCTCAGAGAGGGCATTAACTGTTCCCCTCCTACATCCAGGTTGTACATTTATGAAAACATTCCATGCATTTAAATTAAGGCATTTTTTGTCATCCATTCATCCATCCGTTTTCTGTACAGCCTTGTCCCTAGTGGGGTCGGGAGATGTCTTTTTTTTTTTTGTCATTGTTGCAAAAATTATTATTAATTATGAAATTACACAAATTGCACATTTAAACTCTTTGAATTCTACTTCATGCTGAATAATTTTGGTTCTGATTCCTGTTTGGGTTAGTTAACTCTAAAATATGGTAAGTTATTGCTTGCAATCAGACTAAAATAGTTTTAAGTAACCTCCCTCTGGTGGTTATTAATTACTTTGCTACAAAAACCACATTTCCTCAGACAACTTTTAAGATAGAGAAAATAAACATTAATTGTTGGTTTACAAAGAAGGTCAAAAATATCACTGTGTTGTGCTTTGATTCCTCAAGAAATTAACCATTTTCAAATAAAAGATAAATATTTACACAAAGATAATAAAAACTTTTAATTTTCAGTATTCTATTACAGTGTTCAGCTGAAATCCCGACTGTTTCCTGGAGCAGCTGAAAATTATATTTTGAATTTATTACTAAACATATTTTTCAAATGATTGAGTTGAGGCAATGATTCGGCCCTCAACATCAATCAGCGTTACTCACTTAGTCTTCTGGGAAAATTAATGGCACTCTGTAGATTTACTCACATTTTCACCAACTGAATGTTTATGGGACAGATAATAATACAACTATACTTATAAAATACCATGACTGGTTGATCGTTTGTTACGATGAGAAATTAATTGTTCCTCATATTTAATTTAGAAATGAGTTGAAACAGCAACTCATTTGCTGAGTTGCTGTGAGTTGAAACAGCAAAATCACTGTCAGCAGTGATTATTTGCTTTTTAAATACAATCAGTCACTTTGTTTACTCAGAGCAGATGCAGCATTTTTTCTATCTCTTGCTCTAAATGAAGGTTTTAGTCCGTGTTGTTACTCATCGTGAAGCAACAGAGCAAGTTTGTAATTTGAGCATGTAAGCTTTTTATCACAGAACATTTTCAGTGAGATAAGCTCCAAAGGTTAATTTAGGGGCCATTAAACTTCCCATCAGAGACTCCACAGGTGATGCATCGGTTTGAACTTTTAAAAAACTTCCTCATGCTGCCAGAGTGGATTTACTTCCCGCAGAGAGAAAGGGTTCAAGGTCTCCCACTCAGAGAAATTGAAAAGTCAAGTTGTAGAAGTCGACGATTAATTGGCTCTCTTTATTCGGTCCATTATGCCCTTATGCTCTGCTTGTATGTGCATTTTCTGACAAACAAATTGGAATCATCTATTATTTTCCAACCAACTCAGGGTTGTGCTTCTCTCAACCCCGACTCAGTGCGCCATCAGTAGGTCCACATGTCACTGTCAGCAGGCAGCAAGGCAGGCCATACAATCATAGGCTCCAGGCACATCAACACCTCCCTGGGGGTGTTGGGACCCCCCACAGTCTAGCAGTGCCAGGTCAGTTTCGACCAGTCTTTGGGTAGAGTGAAGGGGCACTGTCTCCTAAGAAGCTACGAAAAAGCAACAGAAGCTCCATCCTGCTTGGAGCATATGGCCTCCCCAGTTATCCTAAGGCCTGTTGGTAACACTTGAATAGAAGTCCTCGTAAAAGCATGCTTTGTCAATCTGTGCATCGCAGTGAGGCTGTGCCTGTCCTTCATTTTGGCAGACCCTGGCCACTCTGTGGGCACTGGGAGACTAGAAAGAGCTGGGAACAGCTGGTTCATTCAAAGCAGACTGCTGCCCTACAGGAAACCCTGTCTATGTCCTCTCAGCCTGGTTCATCAGCATCCACAAACGCATAAAAAACACTTTGCTCAGGGTCTTTTCCCCATTTATTCTTATTTTTTATTTTATTTTTTTTGTCTTGTGTCCCTTGGCTGCCTTCTTGGTTTAGAGTTCGTGAACAGAATTAAAGAGGCAGAAAAAGCAGACTGAAGAATAACTTTAGTTATTCAAACTGTTTCTATGTTTTCAACATTCAAAAGAAGTAGCGCATGCCAATTTGTATTCAAGCGCTAATTCTAAACTTATTTGTGATTGTGACAGATTTTTACCTGTGAGCGGCATCCTGGCACCGTAACACTTCCTCAGACAATCCCTCAATCTTTGAGGTGTTGACAATGCTCTTTGTATGTCATGAAATTCATTATTCAGTTTGTTAGGTTGGACTATTTGCTCACAGTTCTGAGGGATGAAGTAGGCTCATAAGATTATATTGATCAAACTTGAAAAGTTAAGATACTTCCCCCTTATTATTCTTAGAATAATAAATCATTTTGTTAAGTAATGGTGACCTCTTTCCCTCAAGCTGGGCTTGCCAAGGTACACATGTAAGTGGGAACTGTAAACCCAGAATAATGTGTTTTATTAATCTAATACTAACTGATGTTTAGTTTTTCTTTTTATACCATTTTTTTTTTTTACTTCATCTGCAAACTCTTATGATCCTCTGATGTATAATATTGGCAAATTGCCTTGGGAGGAAATATTTCAAAGCTCCTCTGGGGTTTCTCTCTTCAGCCTCAGCTCAGCTGCCAGAGCTCCTTTATTTAAGAGGCAGAATTCAGCACAACAAAAAACACTTGAGCAGTAAAGCTGCTAGACTTTGATTGCACCAGGTGGGTCCTTTCCTGGCCATACAGAGGCCCAGTGTGGAGACTTTAAGACAATCAGAATGACAATAGGCACCTCTCATCCTGTACTTTTCTTCTACCAGAGTGGACTGCAAATGAGGACAACTACTAAAGGGCATCAAAAAATCAGAGTAGTGCTGGACAAAATCTCTGAGAGGAAATAAACTTTGTTCCTGTCCAAAGAGTAGGACAGGAACAAGATATCTTGATAGTAAAGGTTGATGATATTCCTCATTTAGAGAGAACTTGTCTCATAGAGCAACTTTCCAGTTGAAACCTGAATTACTGTGTTTGGCTATATTAGTATGGGAGATTCCCCTATTATTTTAAAATAGCTTGATGCCAGAATTTCGCTAGAAATAAAAACGATGACTAGACGTAGTCCAATTACTGGTATCAGTGTACAATCTTGTGGTTTCAGAAATGACCAGTTTGTTTGGTTTTGACTGGAGCATAAAATGGCACCGCACATTTCTTTCTCTTACACCTGCTGCTTCACACTGTTGGTTAGCTGGCTGATTAAAGGCTGCTACATGTTTTGCTCACTTAAAAGAAATTCAGCTGTTGGGAACCATTTTTGATTGCGAAAAAGTAAAAAATTCAAATTTCGAAACTAATGGGCACCGATCATGCTCATTTCTGATTTAAAACCAAGTATGGGACACTATGAGATCCATATTTGCTAAGCAGATGACTGCAGGCAAGGTGCCCAAGCTGTATATATGAATATAGGAATTAACAATTGTTATACATCTGTAAGAATTTAAGCACTTGTATTTTGTTTTGTCATATTATTCCAGTTGCTGTAGGAAAAAATATTTTGCTTTCAGTTGTAAAGAAAACTTTGTATTCTGCAGTTTTACTTGAAACTTAATTGAAATACGTGTAATTTAGTTAGCTGAAAAAAGCTTTACTTCAAACATACATTAATTATTCAAGCATACATTAAGGAATATTGCATAAGAGCAATATTCCTTGTAAGCTTACACACACAGCTTACAAGTGCATATATATATATCCAAACAATGGTATTTTGTATTCATTTTCAAGTTCGTCATGCTGATTTTCCTACCAGTCAGTCAACAATCAGGGACAAGAAAACTACCAATCCTTTTTTTATGGCCTCATAGGAGTTGAACTTTTCTCTACCTGATTTGCCTTTAAGTCTCAAACTGAGCAACATCTACAGTCTGGCTTATTTTATTTTAGATAAGCCTTGTATTTCTTTTCCTAAGGCTGTGTATTTTAGTATGCCTGGCCTGTGTTATGTATTTAGTTTCGCATTTCTTAGCCACAGACCTTTTCCACTCTGTCTGCACATAACCTGAAGCAAAATACAGCAGCCTGCCTCCTTATTACTTGTAAAATGCATTGAATTTTTAGAGGCCTCTCTTCCGTGGAGCAACTTCTCCTCTTTAACTTGGAAGTCCAGTGGGATTGTTGGCTTTGATTGTTACATTTATGCATGCAGGTAGTGAATATTCAAATCATTGCATGCAATTCATAAGGCATGTGAGAGGAGTTATTAAACTGTGTTATCATTTTTTTAAGGACATGCAACTCCACACCTGTTATCGCTTCAGAGTTACTGCACCACTGGTCAATATAGTACTATATAAATTAGTGTAATGGTTGCACAGGTTCAATGCTGATTATCCCAGCGTAAGCAGCCTGCAGCCTTTCATAAACGAGTTTGACCTACTATTTCCAGCTGAAGATGGGGACGAGTGGGGGGAGTTTCGAGGACAGGAGGGGGTTTATGTGCAGCCACCGCAGCACTTTTCCAAAACCTTGTGGCTTGCCTTTGTTCTCCATTTCTCATTCTAGCTTCTCTTCCCCAGGGGGTTTGGTTATCAACTCCCCCCTCACATATTTATCAAAGTTTCTCTGCTGCTCCAGCTTGGCCACAGTTTCTTTACAGTCCCACCATCTGTGTAGCCCCCTCAATGCAAACTACAACTTCAGAATAAGGCGGCTGTAGGAGTCAGTAGGAGACAGGGGTCCAAGAAATCAGGTGGGCTGTCTGTTTGTTTACCTGCAGCCTCAAATTATTACAAGAACTGCACAGATACATGCAGAAACAGTGGTTGCTTCTGTTAAACAATAAAGACAGAATGACCTTGCTTCCCTTTACAATCACACTCCTCATATCCGCACAAAGGAAAGCCACTCAGTGGGTCAGACAGTGACGGACACTTTCTTTCCTCTCTGTCTGTCTTCCTTCTTTTCACTCTCTGTCTCTCCCTCCCCCTTGCCCCTCAGCTTGATTGTTGGAAGGAATATTGCATAAGAGCTGGACAGCCTTTCCTCCTGGAAAATAGAAGGATTTTAATTGAAAAGGAGATCCGGTATGAAAACTCCCATTCCTTTTCAGGCCTCTGTTTTGTGAAAGCACGGAAATGTACCAAGGGAAAGAAGCCTGAGTGTATAGGGGGAGTCAATGAAAGAAATAGGTCATGTTCTTAAAACAAACTGAAAGAAAGGGAGTTTGACATCCTGCTCGTCTCTTCACTTTCTGTAATGATCCTTGAGTCTTTTCTTTTTCTTAGCTCTAAGGAAGAGATCGCACAGTTTTCTGTTCTGAGTGAAGGGAGGACATTTCGACAATAAAGAATTTAGTCTCTAGTGCTTAGAATAATAAGAAAGACTTACAGTGGTATTTGTTATTATAATGAATAGATTCCGACAGAAGCCATGTGGGATGTAGACTCAAAACTGTGTTTGTATTTTGCATCCTGTAGATATTATGACAGAGATAGAAGCCTTTTTCCAAGGTGTGTTTCAGCTTGCACTTATTTTTTAGCTTTCTCCAAAACCTTTTCTCTATTCACCTTTGGAAAAATTTCATTTTGGTTTGAGTTAGATGAATTTGCCCCTCTAAAATTTAATGTAACCTTGGTAAATATTGAATGCAAACTGCTCCAGTAGATATGGAAATATATTTGAATATAAAATAATTTTATGCTGTCAGAGGTCGTAGATACTTTCTTGCAGAAATAGAATACTGACTTGTTGTTAAAGGATTTTTACTCCAAACATCACACACTTTATTGTTCTGGGCTGTTGCCTCGATACCTTTGTCTGCCGACTGAAGATGTATACTGATTGGACGGGTTTACTGACTGAGATGGGACAGGATCAGATGATATCGCTACTTTATTCCCAGGTAGCAACTGCCAAGGCTGCAGATGTACTAAATTCTGCAGATTTACCCAAGAGACCTGAGTAAGACTGAAACGATGGGTGTGCATTGCCACCCACACAGCAGACCTTTCAATCTATAAACACTTTGCAAACATGAGACAACTTTGGCTGATAAGTTATTGAACACTACTAAAGACTTTACAAGGTTAAGTGCCTGTGAGTGAAAAGGCCGCTCGTTTAATTGGCTTTGATCCATGGATGATGCATTATTAAAATTACCTAAACGACGTAAGGCAAGCCCTGGAAAGTGTTGAATCAGGAGATGAGGCCACAAGGAGGAGAATGGATGCCTTGCTTATTTATGAGTGGAAGAATGTTGGAGAAAGTCCTGTTATGCCATTATTAGTCTTTTCTTGCTGAGAGTGCTGAGTTGTTGTATCCCACACCCATCGGAAACAGCTGCAGCCAGATCTGTGCTGCTGGATCAGTTGCTCTCCTTTAGACTTGATTCATATTCATGAGCTTGTTGCTGCATTGCCCTAAACACAAGCAGTTTGCTTAACTTCCCGTTTGATCAACTCAGTTAAGAAACAACTCCACACACATGGATGTGAATAAAGATGTAGTCTGACTATTTCTAGTTAGACTTTCATAAGTGATTGCTTGCAGAATTTCTACTTATGTTTTATTGTCAAATTCTCTTCTAATGGAAAATACTTTGCCTGCTGATGATTCAGTACCATAAACAGATGCAGCAGTTCAAGTTCTGCATTGCTAAGGCTACGTATTTTACAGCTTGCTTGTCATGACAGTTGACGAGGTCAGCGGCTAAAGACGCTGGTATGCTAAGCTGTTACAGCATTCAATTTCAGTGAGTTGATATATTTCTTCTTTAAAGGAAGAGGAAAGTTGGAAACAAGAAACGATTCCTTTCTGAATTTAAACCTTTTGCTCAACTTTGATGTGCCAACCACACTTACTGATTTTTGATAGATACACAGATGGTTCATCGCTCATCCAATAACCTGCCAAGCATTTTTTTTAAGTAGCTGTCATTTTCTGCACACTTCACATGGACGGCTTCCCAGTTCTACGTAACTAACCATCTGGCATGTCAGGTTAGAAATCTCTCCCATCACTTATCTGTTTTTCTTGTTCAAGTATTGTTTGTCAGACTTGTTCTTTGTGTAATTAATATTAAATCGAGACCACACCGCATCTTTAGTTTTACATTCATGGATGGATGAGTTAACAGTTTAATATGTGTTTTGTATCCTGAAAAGACAAATGAATCCTGAGGGTTTCAGTCATTAGCTCTCAGGTTTGTGGAACATGGTGTCTTTGTCGGACTGGTTTTATAAATGTGGAAGATGGAGCATAGATTTGCTCTTTGATTATATAAACTTTTTTGGGATAAAAACATCTCCTTTTCTTTTTTTATTAGCTTTCAGTTGGTAACTAAATGGAGGCGAGTTTGTGTTTGAAACCTCTGTGACCATTTTCAGTTGGAATGGGCTTTTGCAATCATCTCAGCCACAAACTTCTGTGTTTTGGGGGGATTTTATGTGCTGTACCATCACAAAATCATGCATAATTTAGAGGTGGAAGAAACGCGTTGCTTTCAAATTCTTTCAGAAATAAAAAACAATTGTGCCAAGCATTATGTGCTTTGCTTTTGTTACTCTGACACCTTGTTAAAGAATTCAGGTTCAACCAAGTTCAGATCTAATTATATTAATTGATAGAGTCCAGATGTATGCAACTTAATTTCAGTATAAATACAACTTTTCTGTGAATGCTTCACAGGTTTATTAGAGAGCATTAATGAACAGACAGACCAGGTCAGGGTCAATTTGATTATGGCTGCTTCTTTTGTCTTAAAACAATACCCCAGGCTTTCAATATTAAACACTATTCAACTCATCATCTGCGACTGCAAAGACCACGTGCAACTCCAAGCCTACCAAGACATCAGAAAACTGACAGGACAAGCAGTAATCAGAGAAACAGCAAAAACTGCAACAAGTTACATATCCCAAAAGAGTAGTTGTTCTATGTGCATTAAAATGTGGCCACATTTTTCAGATTTTCTTTAGTACATTTTTAAAGACATATATTTTTATTTTTTGCAGCGTTGTGTTGGTCTGTCTCATAAAATCCCAGTAAAATAGTTTGAAGTTTCTGGCTGAGACTTGACACAATGTACTTGCAAAATACTTTTGCAAACCACTCTATTTTCTTTGGCTCTGGCTCATTTAAGTGGTCAACTTCTATATGCTCACACAGCCTACAGATAAGAAGGTAAAATAAGTATTCATATTTCTATTCTGCTTCTAGCAATCTTCTAGCCACCTTTCCATTGCATTTATTCAGTCAAGACATATTTAGTTAAAATGTCTTCGGTATTCAATGGGTGTGCCAACATATTTTAAACACCTACTGTATGCTCTATGATATTGAATGATAGAATAATGTTCTGCTCTCTTGAACTCTGCTCTCTGCTCTCTGATCCATGCGTGATCAGCTAATTGCTTGTGACATTTAACAACAAATTTAAGGCATCAACACTGCCTGGATGAGAGCAGGTGTAATAGAGACGCTGCACATGGACAACAAACTGACCGAAAGCTTTGTGCAAATAGCTTTCAATTGAATGATTCTGTTGCAGAATTAGTTCTGTTAGTGCTCATTGTGTTTTTCAGAATGACCATTTAGATTTGAGAGGGATGCATAATGCATTATACCCACCTGGTTCCATCTATTAGGAAAGCTATTAAGAAGAATATTTAGTGTTGCACAACAGAAAAACAAATATTGCAGGTGCAAAACACATGAACTAATTTGCAGGTGTTCACTAGTCTTCTGCATTTGGAGCATGCCCATATTTTACAAACCAGTTCTAATAATGTCTTATGATTTACCTTCTTTTTGAACTCTGAATAACAATTGATTTTGTGTTTAACTGTGTTAAACTTTTAGAAGACTTCTAAAGTTATTTAAGAGGAGAAAAAATCCTCCCTAAAAATTTAGCACAATTGTCCAGAATTTTCTCTACAACACATAAATAAGTATCAGAGCTCAGTGCTCAGCTGCAGGTGCTGGTTAGTCTGCTGTCGGGCCTCTGTCAATGTCACAAGAATAACTGCAGAATGAGAACAGCTTTCCTAGCCTATTACTGCTGACCACATTGCAGCGAATGCATAGGGTTGTCCTCCATGCTACCACACATATCACTCTTCAATACATTTGGCTGCCCATCTTTTGCTCTAATGGAAGAACTGGCTCCGCTTTTAAAAGTGGTCAATTAGGTTCTATTGAGGGAAGGATGGATATCTGTGTGTTACTTAATGAATATCAGCAGACAAGTAATTATGACGTCTGGAGAATGTGATCGAGGCATGAAAATGAGCTGATCCAGACTGACACATTAGCGAGGATGAGGATTTATGTGATGGGGATGTACTCATCTGTAGCATGTACCTATCTATGGAGCGTGACATGAATAAAAGTAAAGTAATTTATAGCCTTTGTTGCAGCAGAAAGGGATGGTAATTAATATCTCCTCATAAGCAGAAGGTCACAGAAGGTCTTAACTCCAGAATCACAGGAACTTACAATGATTGTTACATCCTCAGAAATTAGCATCTAAGTTATAATGCTTTAATTTGTTACAACCTTTGTGGCACTGTTTCCTTGACTCAGAACATTTTAGATCAAGTCAAGAGCCTTGAGCCTTCTTTAGATTTATTGGGATTTCAATAAATCTAAAGAAGACAAACACAAAGTAGCACATAATTGTAGTGGCAGGAAAACTATGTTTATTATTTTCACAAATAATAACTCCCAGAATTCAAGTCCAGTGCTTCTCATTCTCTTCAGAGGTTCTCTAATATGCAAATAAAATCTGCCTGTGCATGGTCTGGCTGAAAGGAAGATTGGAACGAACAAAGTTATTGTTAAATAAGTCAGTCAAAGTCCCAGCTGCCATTTGCCACAAGCCATGTAACTTAAAAGAAAGCAAAACACTGCATGTGGCAGAAAACTAACACTGCACAGCGGTTTGAGCACCATTCCCACAGTAAGCTGTGATGGCTGCATTATGCTGGGAGGATGGATATCTTTAGCATGTATAGCAAAGCTGATTAGAATTGATGGGAAATTGATGACGTTAAATACAGGGCCAACTTGGAAAAGTTGAAATTCATCTTCCAGAAGGACAATTTCGCTGCAAAAGAATGGTTTAAATAAATTGTGTTAAAATGGCCCAGTCAAAGCCCACACTGAAATCCAATTGAAAAAATATAATATCCAGAGAGCTGTTCATTCTATGTTACTGAGCTTGACATATTTTGCAAAGATTATGCAAAAAGAAGTTTCTAGATGGGAGTAGATGCACTTTAGATGCAATTAATTCATCCCTGTAATGAATTAATTTATATCATTATAAAAGGTGAAAAATTTTAAACATTGTCAGAGCTCCTCTGGCCTTTAACTATTGACTTCAAAATAATTTGGTAGCGCTAAAGACAGGTACATTTTCTGATATTACATAATGTTTCGCTTAAACATTATGAAGATGGTGGGGTTTTCATCATATCAGGAAGGCATTTCTGTCCCTCTGCCAACCCCCTGTGTTGTAAAAACATCCTCTCTTTTCATCAAAGTACTTCCACAAATGGTTCAATGAAACACTCTCCCTGGTTGTTCCTGTTTATTCAGCAATGCTCATCCCTGTAATGAAATAGCTTCATTACAGCAATTTGCACTCGTTCAGCATTCTGGGAAAACATGCAGATGCTCAGATTGCAGCGGTAAGTGTTGGAAAAAATGAACTTGTCCGCCTTTTTCTACAAATAACTGTTGTTCAAATGACTGAGAAATGTCTATAATGTCCTTGACAAATAACACTTTTAGGCAACAGATGGTCATCTTTTGCACACATCTACAGGTAAAGACGTGGTCTAAATTGACTGTAAGAGACTTAAAAGAAACAAAGAAAAGTGATTGAAAGCATCAGTTTCACTACTGTGCCCAACAGAGAAACAAAAATGTTGTAGATGAAAGAAAATTACACCTTGTTCAGTTTTGATCTCATCCATATCAGTCAATCTAATAGCATGCAGGGCCTAAAAACACCACGTCTTATACCACTTTACAATCACATTCAGTTAATACGATTTTATCAAAACCAAAACAGTGTGAAATTAAATCTCTAATCTTTTAGTCTTGGCAGAATATCAGAAAATGCTTTTTTTAAGGAGATGGAGGCAAATTGTGCTCTCTTATAGGGCTGTTGTAAACTAATACTTTAGTAATCGAGTAATCTATCGATTATTCTTACGAGTAACTGGATAAAAAAAAAGATAAAATAAAACATTGGTAAATCTAACATAATAGCAGTATTACTATTGCATATCAATATCAGTTACATTTTTTACATTTGAGCTTTTCTAACAGTTACTTTTCTGTAGTTTAGAAAATTAACCTGTAACAATAATAGCTCACTTTGTTAACTTGAAGAAAAGTTA